>PVJA010020655.1:0-36796 GCA_004027025.1 Myocastor coypus | reverse complement strand
CCGCGGCGGGTGCGCAGGCTCAGCTCCCAGCGGTGGGGTTTGGGCTGGGCTGGGACCGGAAGTTAGTCTCTAGAACGCAGAGGCGGGGCAGAGGGGCGCAGGGGCTTACCCGCAGCGGGTGCGCAGGCTCAGCTCCCAGCGGTGGGGTTTGGGCTGGGCTGGAACAGGAAGTTAGTCGCGGGAACGCAGAGGCGGGGCAGAGGGGCGCAGGGGCTTACCGGCGGCGGGTGCCTCACTATGTTTTTCTGATACGGAAATTCACAGATGTGTACCTCCCCCTTTGAGCTGTTTTTATTGTGTCCCATGGGTTCTGGGATTTGTACTGTGGTAACTGTCTAACTTTCTGCTAGTTTCTCTTTTGTACCACTGTTATTCAAGAGCATGTTGTTGAATTATTAGGTGAGTGTACAATTTCTTTTTTCAGTAAGTTCTAGTTTCATTGCAGTAAGATGTCATCATATGAATGGGGCAATATTAGCTCACATGTATTTATTTCCTTAAAATTTTTAGGATAGTACAATATGTAGACTATTTTGGAGAAAGTTCCATGTGTATTAGAAGAATGTATGTTCTATTATTTATTTGAATAGTCTGTAGTTACCAATTTAGTCCATTTGTTTGACAGTGTAGCTCAAATCTGCTACTTAGTTCATTTTTTTTTTTTTTTTGGTCTGTTTAGTTGATGTATTTGTGATAGTAGGGTATTGTAGTCCCCAAAATGTACTTTTGTTGATGCTTATTTGATTGTTTATATCCAATCTTATTTGCTTTATATATTTGGGTGCATTGGTATTCATTGCATATATGTGTATAATTCCTACATCTTCCTGTTGAGTTGTTTCCTTAACCAGTGTGCAGTTGTTTATGTATTCTGACCAGCTTTAGCTTGATGTCCCCTTTGTCTGAAAATAGAATAGCTACTTCTTTGTTTTCTAGTTCTTATTGTATGGAATAGTGTTTTGCATGCTTTTGAGTTTTGGTCCATGAATTTTTTTGCATTAAATGTGTTTCTTATGTCCAGCATACTCTTTGATTTTTTTGTTTTATCCATTCTGAAAATCTGTGTTTTCTGCTTTGGAATTTGAATTCAGTAAGCTACTATTGAAATATTGACTTAGTCCCGTCATTGCACTAGTTGTCTCTTGCTGATTTCCTTTTCTTCCTTCTTCTGATTAACTTTGTGCACTGTCTGGCATATTCGTTTTATGCACTCTTCAGCATTGTTGTCTTCCTCATCTCTTTTAGAATATGCTTGAGAATGTTTTTGAGTTGCTGGCTTAGTGTTCATAGGTTTCCAATGGCAGTCTTTGTCATGGGACGACCTCATTTCCCCATTAATTTTAAAAGATAGTATTTTTTTTTTTTTTGTCTTTTTGAGACAGGGTCTCACTATGCAGCTCAGGCTGGCCTTGAGCTCACTTTTGTAGCCCAGGCTGGTCTCAAACTCGCACCGATCCTCCTGCCTCAGCCTCCCGAGTGCTGGGATTACAGGCGTGCGCCACCACGACCGGCAAGACAGTATTTTTTAAAGGATAGGCCACACCCTAACCTAATTTTTGCCAAATGCCTAAGACAGTGCTTAGCTGAGTTCTTCCTGGGTCCACAGCACATGATATCTTCTAAGTACTACTTCTCACATGTGCTGTGTAGAAGCAGTTTTCAAATGAGTTCCAGATTTCTAGCTCCATATTTCTGAATTATCTCCATTTTGGTTTATTTTTTCTTCTACTTTATCATTTATATTTTAAGATTTTTTTTATTATGCACATGCTGACAAAACGACAATATGCATTCAAGCATTCAGTTCTACTTCTTTGATTTCTCCTAAAGAGTGCCCACTTCTTAGAATAAAATAATCCAATTTCCTAAAGTATAAATGTGTTAGGTAGCTTTCCCATTGCTGAAACATAATACCTGGCACACACAATTTCAGGGAGGAGGGGCCTATTTTGGCTCATAGTTAATAGAGTTTTCAGTCCATAGTTTCCCAGATCCAAGGCAGGGCGGTACTATGGAGAGGCATTTCAGGGAAGACACAGACCATGGCAAGCAGGTACGCAGGGAGAGGACAGGGAGGTAGCTCCTTCTAGACCATGTCCCACTGACCCTCCTTCCTTCCCAGGCCTTGGCTCCTGACAGCCAGTGTAACTCTAATCAATGGACTTTAATCAGTGGACTATGCCACTGATTAGTGTCACAGGCCCATGATCCAATCACTTCCCCAAAGCTGCACCTAGGAGTGCCTGAAACTTTGGGGTGACATATAGATACAAACCATAACATTAAGCTCAAGTCAGGTAGTATGCTTTACACAAAGTGTGACAAGAGTACTGCCAGTATTTTGTCACTGAACTCTGCATCCTGTGCCTGTTGTATCTGTGTCCTCCTCATATATCATGGGCTATGTCAATATCATACAGCTCAATATGTATAATAGGGACCACTCAGTTTCTGTTAGTCAAACAGGCTATAATAGCCTCAGAATCTTAGAAATGCAACTTTATTTTTTTGCCTATATGGCAAATCATGTAGGCAAGTGGAGTGTTTTGTGATGAAATTGCTTAGAACTCCAACTGGCAGAAGACCTATCATCTATGCTCCTGCTGTTGCTCTGCCTACCAAAACCCAGCTGGCATTACGGGGCTGATGGAACGTAGGCTTTGAAGGGCTAGGTCTCAAAGTGCCATGCAGCTGTGTATCTGCCCTACTCCACTGAGTCACTGATTGGAGCTCAGCCCGTGCTTTCTGTTTTACTGTCAAAGAAGCTGGAAAATGTGTCCTCTATGGGTGGTCAGGAAAAACGCAGCTGGCCTGGTGAGACAGCACTGCGAATGTGAATCATGAGCTGTGATGGTGGTGGCATGGGTATGGTTTGGGGGTGTTAGGGGTGGAGGGCGGAGTTGGGGAAGAAAGGAAAGGAGACGTAAGCCATGATTTCCAGCAAACGTGTTCTTGACAAACAAATGCACAAAAATAATTCTGGAAATCAAATGCCTCAGGGCAGCCATGAGGCTGATGCCCATTTCATCAATGTGAAGCAGAAAACTGAAACAGACTGTGTGCGCTTTGTATAAAACATACATGACTGGCATGCATTTTGATTAGGATTTTCTCTGCATTCCCTTTGACCTGAGGGATCATGCACAGGAGACTTCCTTGCTTTGCTGTTGGGCCTGTGTGCCCAGTCAATGGTTTGGTCTGCAAGTTTTCTCTTTGTGCCTCCCCTGGGCCCAGCTTTGTGGTTCTGGGGTGGTGAACACCTGTCACATCATGCTGAGGTGACATCAGAGAAGTCTTGTGAGCAGTTTCTAGCTGTATGCTCTAGGTTGACACACTGCCTCTGGTCCCTCGGTATCTTCTCTGGGTGTACACTTAAAGAAATTGCATATGCTGTGTGTGTTCTGACTGGCCAGCTCTCTATAGAAGGTTGACTCGGCGTATAGCTCCTGCTTTGCTGTCAAGTCAGGAAACCAAATACATGGCTAAGTCCAATAGCTAGACGGGAACTGGTATGCACACTTACTGTGCTCACTTTACTTCTGGATATTGCTGATCTCTTTCCCTTATCTTATTTTAAATTTATATCTTTAAAATTTTTATCCTCTTATATTAGATTCATATATTTTCCTATGTCATAAAGTCTCTAAAGGAAGTGGTAGACTATAAATATGTAAATATTTGATCATTTAACCTTAAAATCTGACTCATTTTTTTGAAAAGGTTGTAAACTCATAATTCAGTCAACATGAGATGTGAAAGGGGATAGGAGCTGAAAGTGTCAGTGTCACTGGTTCCTCGCTGCCCAGATCTTCTCAGGAAACCAGTGTGGCCAATTCTCTTTGAAGTTTTTCATGCATATAGGAGCAACTTGATTTTTCCCTTTTATGTTTTTCAGAAGTGGAAATATGCAGGTACCTTGTTTTAGATGTGGCATTTTATGGTTGTATTGTCATTTGTATAGGAAAGCTCATCAGCTTGACTTGCAGCTCATTGGTAGCCTTGGCAAAACTCAGACAGAAGAACTCCATTATGCCAGGCACAGTTACTGCATGGGTGTGTGCCCCTTCTCAAATCGTGGTCTGTGTAGATCAGCTGTTGACAGTGACAGTTTTTCTTCTAGTTTACCTTCCCTAGCTTTCCATTGCAAATATGTGTATTCCTGACCCCCAAGCAAGCAAACCATCTGGCATTGCTAATTTTCCCGAAAATGTATTAGTAGGAAGAGAGTAAACAGACTAAGGGTAAATAGCCTGAATGGTGGGCTTGAGTGTTGATATGAACCGTGTGTCTTTGCCCAAATTTCTTTTGATGCTCAGAGGTACTGAAAACAATGTGCTGTCTTTTTTCTTTGTGACTTGAGAATTGAATTAGTTCCCTTAGGCTTTTACTAAGACGAACTAATTTAGAGTAGAATTTTTCTCACTGAGTTATAGCACTTCCTTTGCGGGTGATGTAAATAGGTTAAGGAACCTGGTCTGGAAGTCCCTGGCTAACCCTTCTATACTTGGTGATCATTCTTACCCTTCATCCCCGGCAGCTCCCTTCTCCTGGGATTGTCTTTGCTACAACTGTGCCAACGGCTGGAAAGGCTTTTAGATCTTACTCTGTGTTCTCATGAGCTGCACAAACCCTTGTCTCCTCTTCTGTGAGCTGAGCTCCACCTGGGCTTGCCCTGCACACTACTGCTTGTCTTACTTCCCAGCTCTCCTTTGTCTTAAAGCCTCCTCCAGTCTTTAACCCCAGGGAGCCCTTTGTGAGCTGCATCTTTCTGTAACAGCCAAAAAGCAACTTCTTCATTCTTCTTTTCACACAAAGGTCCATTCTTCTTGTGGGTCCATCCTCTGAATTCCCTGTTTCCTATCCCTCCAGTAGATTTTCTCTTAGTTCACCCTCAGAGCAGGAATTGATTAAGAAAAGTGCATTTGGAATATGCACTCTCAGAGTCAGAGAGCTGGAGTTGTGAGTACAGTGTTAACTAAATCCCATAGCCCTTTCTGATTTTATTCTTTTTTTCTGTAACATGAGAATATTAGAGCATTTTTGTACCAGGAATCAAACTTGGGACCTTGCACTTGCTTAAACTGGTGAGCTATTAAGTCCTTACATGGAGGAGCTATCTCCCAGACCTAGAGACTTCTTTGTTTTCTTTCTTCTTTCTTTCTTTCTTTCTTTCTTTCTTTCTTTCTTTCTTTCTTTCTTTCTTTCTTTCTTTCTTCCTTCCTTCCTTCCTTCCTTCCTTCCTTCCTTCCTTCCTTCCTTTCTTTCTTTCTTTCTTTCTTTCTTTCTTTCCTTCCTTCCTTCCACTTTTTTTTGCAGGACTAGGGTTTGAACTCATGACCTTGCACTTGCCAGTCAGGCACTTGTGTCACGGAGCTATCACGCCAACCCCTAGAGTCATCTTTCTTTTATCCCCTGTCTTCTTTATCACCTTCCTGCATGCCCATAGGTGACCATATTTCTAGACAATGATGCACGTTTTACTTGTACCTGTCCATTAAAATATGCATAGCTTGGTGACCAAGGATTTTCTAAAGTTTAATTTAAAATTTTTAGAATAGACTTACAGAAAAGTTCCAAATGAACTGTGCAATGTGTCTGTACCATTGACCTATTTTTTCTTCTGCTACGATCTTATGTTACTACAGTAAATTTGTCAGCTAATGGAGCATCTTGATCTATTGTCATTATATAACACACATTGTGAAATGTCAAGTCTAAACTTTATTCAGATTGCCTTATTTTTTCTCACATCCCTTTTCTGTCCCAGGTTCACATTCGGGAATTTTCATTTCATGCAGCCATTAAGTCCTTGGCAGTTTTGTAGACCACTAGTTAGGTGTTTGGCAGAATGAGTTTTAAAAAAGTGGACACAATGTTTCGCTATGTATTTCAGACTTACAGTGATTCTCCTGTCTCAGCCTCCCAAGCACTGGGATTACAGGCTTGTACCATCATGCTTGGTGTCAGGGAATGCACAGTGTGCTTGAGGTTCTGGGGAAGGCACGGTATGTGGTACCTGGGATTGAGCTTGGGTCATTGCACTTGCCAGGCAGGCACTTAAGTCATTGATATATCACCCCAACCTGGTAGAATGACTGCGATTGTGATTTTTTTTTTTTTAGTGTTTTTCTTGTGCTTGGTCTAGGTCATTTGTTGGTGGAACGAAGATTGTGGAGACTCAGAGCCCTTCTCACTACAATATATCAGGCGGTCCTGCTATTAATATACTTAGTGTTGATGTTAACTTTGAACCCCAGGTTAAGGTGAGGAATTTTGGGTCTCTACACTTTGAAGTTACTCCTCTCCATTGTCATAGTTTGTTCTTTGGACCCTTTGGAAAGAACACTATATATATATATATATATATATATATCATGAACATATATATATATATCATGATATATATATATATATATATCATGAACACTATATATATATATATATATATATATATATAATCTTTCATGTACACAAAAAATGTATACACATCTATATAAATGGTCTGTGATAGGAGACTGATTCTTAGCTTGCTATTATAATCACCAGTGCATTTCTAAGAACATTCACATTCTAATATGTGTGCCAGAGCCCTTACTTTTTATTGCTATGCAGTATTCCATACTGCTATGCTTTATATCTGAAGATGTCCCATGATTAGGGAGGCAGGCCTGTCTGGATGTGGTCCCTGGGCATTTGACTTCGTGTGCTCTTGTCCACATCCCTATCTTCTGCCTCTGTCTACCTGCTTGCCATGATGTGAGCAGCTTTCTTTTGCCAGTCCCTGCCACTCTGCCACTTCTGCCTTGGAGACTGTTGACCTGAAGCTGCTGAAAACTGAGCCAAATCAATCTTTCCTCCTCTAATTATGGTGCTGGGTATGTTGTTCCAGTGACAGGAAAGCTGACTAATACATTGAGGGTCACTTAAATGTTCTCAAGTTTTAGGGATGGATATGCAGATTGCTTCCAATGTCCTACTAATGCAAACAGTGCTGTGGTAAATAGTTCTAACGAAGTCCCTGAAGAGCTGCTGTGGGAATTTATCTGAGATGGACATATAGTTAAGAGTGCAATTTCTCTATCATGGGACATATTGCTGCTTAATTTAGTTAAGCATTGCTCTGCTCTCCTTCCAGGGTACATGAGAGCTCACATATCTATATCCTGACCAATGACTGGCTTCACTCAGATTTCTAAATTTTTCCTAATCTTGTAGATATTCAGTATTTTATTATTTTAAGTAATGACTTCAGCTTTTCTTTTTTTCTATTCTTGTATATATCCTTTGTCAATCTTTCTACCGGTATGTGTATAATTTTCTTTTTGACTTCCTTATATATTTGATATAGGAGTTAGACCTTGTAAATAACTTCTTTCATTCTGTAATATTCCTATTTATCTACTCTTGCTACCCTTTATTAATGTTAAGCTTAATAACTTTTATATGATAAATTTTATAAACTGCTTATAGTTTTAAAAAAAGTCTTTGCTATACTTAGGCTGCAAAAGCATTGATTATGCTATCATTAATTCATTCGGCATTGCTTATTTTCGTACTCACATTTGCATGTCTGTTTACTTCTTGCTTTTCTGTGTTCCGTATGGTAGGAACTGCTCTAATTTCCCTACAATTACAGTAAACCAATATTTCCTGCCACCATGCACAACCTCCTCTTAGACCCCATTTGCAGAGTCGTCTTTCCCCTGTCATAATTTTCTCCATGGGAGTCTCAGCTAACTCTACTTCACCCCATGATCCTGCTCATTCAGGTTTAGCCCAGTCCCTTCTGTGTTTAATTACTATGCCATGACATCATGTCTTGATACTTGAGAGAAAAAAATCGCATTTCCTTCCTCTTTATTGAAGAGTTGACTTAGCTGTTTATGTAGTACATAATTTTTGATTTATATAAATTCTTGAATAAGTTGCCAAATCCAGTTAAAAGCTTAAGTGAAATTGTATTAATTTTAAGAATCAATGAGAAAAAATAATTTTATAGTACTGCACCATTTTATTTTGAAAAGGGGATATCCACCATTTTGTTCAATTGTGGAACAATTTTCACCTTAAAATTCTGGAGAAAGATAATATAATAAATATGTAAAGCAGAAAAACACTTATTAATGTAAAATGTAGCTTTTAATGGTCTCTTTAGTCCCCCGTAGTCTTCTTCTTTCAACACTTAACCATTATTTTTCAATTAGATTGTAATCATGTGGAAGATAAGGATCATGGCTTTACTGTCTTTGCTTTGCTCATTGTGTCCTGATTTAGGGCAAACCTCATAACATAGCAGGTTTTCAAGATTTAATTGATATCCAAGAAAAGCACCTATTTTCTGGCCTCTTTTTAAGAAGTTTCCCTCAAGCTTCTGTTTTCTTTCCTGTTTTCTGGTTTGCTTGCTCCATAGCTCAGTTTTGCCCTTCTGCCTCTCTCCCACCCCACCCCCACCCTGCGGGACAATGCCCTGAGCAGGGCTGTGCCAGCAGCTCCCTGTCCAAGGTGTTGCCAGGAGAAGCTCCTTCTGTGCAGCGCAGTGCTGTGCCTCTGAGAATGGGCAGTGTAACCTTAAATGTGGTGTGTCAGTATGTCAAGGTGAGTTTTGGTTTTACATGACTGTATTCCTGATGAAAATGATAAAACATTAACATTCATTGTCAATCTGCCTCTGAAACACCTTTAACAGAAACTCAACATTCGATCTTTCTTTAATTGCACCTTTAAACTGCATTCATTGCCACTTTTTTATTCTTGAGATATGCTCTCACATTCTTTTACTTTATTGTTTTAGATGATCCCACAACAGTCTCCTTTAATGTAAAAAGCCTTATTTTCTTCAAAAAGAGGAAGGGCTGGCATGATAGCACAGCAGACTAAGCGTTTACTTAGGCAAGCACAGAAATTCAATCCCCAGCCCCACATTTCCTAACAGCCTGCCCCCTAGCACACTGAGACGGCCACTCAGACCTGGCTGGTGGCACATGCCTGTAATCCCAGCACTGTGCAGGCTGAAACAGGAGGATCGCTAGCAGTCCAAGCTGTGTAGTGAAACCCTGTACCATTTACATTTAAAAAAAGAAGTCTTTCCAAGTATCTTCTTTATTTTGCTAGTGGCTCTGCTGAGGTCTTCCCTGCTGGACATTCTTGATCCTGTCCACTTTTCAATCTTTATAATTATGTAAATCCAGAGATATGATGTGACCTTTATCTCATGCAAATCTATATAATAATAAATCATGTAATAATAAAGTTTTCCTGCTTTAGAGGATATCTTAATAAGATTATGTTACTGTGCAAGGATCACTCAAGTTACCTTCCTCTGATACCCTATTAGTGGAAAGACAAGGCCATTTTTAAAAGAAATACGGTGGAACTCTAGGGTTGATAAGCCAGTGGCACCAAAAAGACACCAAAGGGACTCTTTGGCTGTAGTACTGTAAGACTCCAGTATCTTTGGATGCCTGAAAAGCCTGAGATAAGCTGTACTGGTGATGGTATTTATGAAATGATCAGTGTTGTGATCCTATTGAGGATTAAACAAAGTTTTGAAGTTAATCTTTTGCCACTGGGTTTCTGGCATTTAGAATTTTTCATGAAATGCTTTCTGAGCAAAGAAATATGAAATTATGTTTACTGCACTAGCACTTTAAATACCAAGTACAGAAGGACATAGTCATTAGTGTGATCATATTTAGGTCAACGAAAAAACATGGAATCCTAAGAGGTGGCTAACTTGCAGCTATGTCTCAACTAGGACCCTGGTGATAAATAGCCCAGATGCATGCCTACATTTATTCTCCAGTAAATGTAGTATAATAGACTCCAGTTTGCTACACTATAGGGATTCTCAGATGAAAAAGATGAAAATCATGCATTCATTTTGGGTTGGGAGTTAAGACAGTAACAGAAATGACAACTGTCCAAATGAGACAGTTGCCTAGCCTAACAGAAGTGTAGGTGCATGTTACCCAGCGTGTAAACGCAGAAAGACCGCTTAGAAGAAAGTGCAAGTCGATTCTCTGTTAATCATATATGAAAATCATGTAAAGAATTCCTTGTGTCACTTCTGTGATAAAATTTGTGTATATATAATGTATTTAAAATACAATAACATCACAAACAGAACAAAATTCTGCTGTGGCAAATATTTCTGACAATTAAAGTTGATCAAGTTCAAAGACCTTAAGCAGTCTTGCCTTTCTATTTTTAAGCATTTGTCATGTGTGCAGTTATGAGGAACTGTTCATCCTTGTCATCAAGAAATAATGCAATTTCTAGTGCCCTGAATTAAAAATGACAGAAACGAATGAACAAAAGCCTGTTTATCATATCTGACATCTACCTGCTGAGCACTGAGCCATCATATTTTTCCTGGGCCCACGGACCTAATCTTAAGAGTCCATTTTTTTTGTTTGTTTGTTTTGTTTTTGTATTGGAGGTCAAGCTCAGCACCTTACATTTATCAGACAGGCACTTATACCATGAGTCCATGCTTTTTCATAGACTTTTGAATTTCTTGATTTTTGATGATAATTTCTAATACATGTATTTTACCAGAGAAGGTATTCCCTTGTTTTATGACAACAATCAAAAGATAATTTTTAGCAGAAGACTTATTTAAAGTTATTTTTTTCTTAGGAAGCATCTATCAGATCCCTCAGAATTTTCATCTGTAAATGCACAAGAATTTCTTTCTTTACTTATATTTGAGAAAAATTGACTTAAACTGTGTATACTACCACTCAATCAATCCTTTTTGGCCTTTTAGAATTATATTTTATTATTGTTAGCTATTTTAAAATGTTTCATTGACATTAAATGAACATATTAGTGAGCTTAGTTGTGACGTTTCCACACCTTTGTATATGGCACTGATCAAATCTAATCTCTTTTTGCACCACACCTTCACAAATAACCTTCCAAGTCTCTATTAATTACTATTATATTTTTCAGGTTCAGGTTGGCTTTTTTATCTTTCACATGTGAGAGAAAACACGGACAGATAAGAGGGAATATGCAGTCTCTTTTCATCTGGTTTCTTTCTCTTTTTCTTTCTTTCTTTCTTTCTTTCTTTCTTTCTTTCTTTCTTTCTTTCTTTCCTTCCTTCCTTCTTTCTTTCTTTCTTTTTTCAGAACTAGGCATCAAACTCAGGACCTTGCATTTGCCAGGAAGGCACTTGTGCCCCTGAACTATCTCCCTGGCCCCAGCATCAGGTTTATTTCAATAAACATAATGCCTTCCATTTCCATGTGCTTTGCCACAATGGACAGGGTCTATTTTTCCCTTATTTCAGAATAGTGTTTCCTGAAAATAGACCCCGTTTCCTTTGTCAATTCATCTATAGGTGGACACCTAAGCTTATTCCATGTCTTAGCTACAACTGTGGATAGTGCTGCCATATCCTGGCTGTGCATGTGTCCCTTTGTTTGCTTACTTCATTTCTTTTGAGTGCACATCTTGTAGTGAGATAGCTGGATCCTATGGTAGTTCTATTTCTGGCTTTATCAGGACCCTCCACACACTGTCTTTTGTAATGATTGTATTATGTTTCATTCCCAACCATGTATAAATCAATTTAATTTTTTTCTCTATCCTGCCCGGATTTATTTGCTTTTCATTTACATATTTATTTAGTAATAGCCATGTTTAGGGGTCTAGGAAATTATCTCCTTGTGGTTTTGAGTTGCATTTCCTTGATGTCTGTTGATATGGAATATTTTTTCATATTGCTGTCATCTTCTGAGAAATATCTGTTCAAATATCTTTTTTTTAATCAGATACTTTTTGTTTGTTACTGTCATTTTTTGAATTTTTCAAGAACCACTGTGTTCTAAATGTTAACCCTGTGACACACAGTTGGCTGAAGTTGTGTTTGTGCCTGTGATACTCAAAGCTAGTCAGCAAAAACTATAAAATAGGCTATGACAATAATGAGGTTAACTGATTTAATAATTGATTAATCATTCCCATATACATTAAGGTTGCTTGCTTTTAATGAAATTTACCTTTTAAAGAACTAGTTTAGTTTATAGCAAAATTGAATAGAAGATAAAGAAATGTTGTACATAATTTCTGCTCCATCCGTGTATAACCTCCCATATAAGCAACATCATCTAGCAAAGAGGTCTGTTGCTTAAAATTAATAAAACTAAGTTGACATACCTGTACCACTCAAGGTTCATAGTTCACACTAAAGTTCATTTTGATGTTACAGATTTGTGCATTTGAACAAATGTGGGACATACATTTGTTATTATATTATCACACATAGTATTTCACTTTCTTAAAAGATCACTGTACCCATTCTCGGCTTTATTATAGCCTGCCCATAACTGACTTCTAAATGTGTTTAGTTTGTCTTTTATAATATGTCATACAGTTTAAATCAAACAGTTTAACTATTTTTCAGATTGGCTTCATTAACCTGTTAATGAGAAATCTTCATTTAACTTTACTACATGTCTTTTTATGGCTTGTTACATCATTTCTTTTTAGTACTAAATTATGATACTGCAAAAACTGACTATCCACATTCAGAAGGTTAAATACAGACCCATATCTCTCCCATACATTAAAGTTGACCAAATATGTAAACAGAAATATAGTATATTAGAAGATAAAATAGGTAAAATTCTCAGAAATATAGGCATAGGCAAGGATTTTCTGAACAGAATGTTAATTGCGAAGAAATAACATCAAGAATCAACAAATACAATTATATCAAATTAAAAAGTTTCTACAAATAAAAGGAACTATCAACGGAGTAAAGAGAGAACTTAAAGAATAGAAACAATTTTCCAACTTCTCCTTGGCCAAAAACAATAGAAGTTTTATTAAAAAAAAAAAAACTCAAAATCTACCCCATAAATAAGAAACTAATAAAAAAAAAATCACCTTAAATGAATAGTCATTTTCAGAGAGAGAAATACAAATGACGAATAAAAAATAGGTGAAGAAATGTTCACCATTGCTGGGCTCTTGAGAAACGTGAATTAAACCAGTGCTGAGATTCTACCTTACTCCAGAAAGAATGGGGATCATCAAGAAATCAAATAATAACAAGTGTTAGTAAGGCTTCAGGAAAAGGGAATCCTCCATTGTTAGTGAAAATGCAAACTGACACAAAAGCTATGGAAATCAATGTAGAGATTTCTCAAAAATCTAAAAGTAGACGTTCCATTTAACCAAGTTATTCTCCTTCTAGATATCTTCCCAGAAGAGTTGAAGACATAATACATGCTTTCTTAATGTCTCTATTTTTTTCTGATAAAAACTACATGATGGCCAAGTTAAAGGAAGAAGGTTTATTTGGTTCACAGTTTGAAGAGGTTTCAGCTCATAGTTAGCAGGTGCCCTTGAATGGTAGAGGGGCGTCACAAAGGAAAAACGGTTAACAGCGGGTAGAAGGCAGCAAATCAGTGAAGCAGAAAGCAACAAGAGACCCCAGTCAAGCCGGGCGTGGTGGTGCACGTCTGTAATTCCATCACTCGGGAGGCTGAGGCAGGAGGATCGGTGTGAGTTCGAGACCAGCCTGGGCTACAAAAGTGAGCTCAAGGCCAGCCTCAACTGCATAACGAGACCCTGTCTCAAAAAGACAAAAAAAAAGAGAGACCCCAGTCACCCTCTTCTGTCCCTTATATTCTTTCCAGGCTACCCATCCTTGAGGCAGGTAGCACACCCACCCAGGTGGGTCTACTCATTATCTACTCCCAAAACTATGTCAAACCAGTTAGGGCACTGATTCCATAATACATCCTTGATTCCAACATCCATACTCCTGAGCCAGCTACCTCTGAAATGAGGTGCTTGAGTGCATGGTGCTTTGGAGTGGGAACATTTAGACACAAGCAATAACACACACATGCTTGTATTTATTGTAGCATAACTCATGAGAACCAAATTTTGGAAGGATGATATCTATACATTAACAGATAGATAAAGATGTGCTGTCTATAGAGAGGAATAGTTAATGATTAACTGTTTTCTTTTTCATGCTTTTAAAAATATTTGACTAGTTTTGCACACTTCTAGCTGGTAAACTAAACAACCAACTTGAAGACTACAATATGCAATATAACAACCATTGTTGAATTCCTATCATTTCATTTAGTGAAATTCTGTATTGCTCGTAATGTATTTTTTTTAAATTATTTTTTATCCTGCTTAAAAAATAAAAAGATTGGGGCCTGGCAGGATGGCTCAGTGGTCTAAAGCGCCTGCTTAGGAAAGCTTGGGCGGCTGCACGGACCACATGCTGCACCAGCCCTGCCCTCAGGGCAGGCTGAGCTGGCCATAAAAATAAATAAACAAACAAAAGTCCTGAAAAAAAAAGATAAAGAAAATGTGATATTTATATACATTGGAAACTATTTTGCCATAAAGAATAGGTTTGAGTTGCTTGTAGGAAAATGGGTACATTTTGAGACTATGTTAAGTGAAATAAGACATACAAGCTCCAATATCACTTAATGACTCTTATGTGAGAAACCAAAGTATAAACAAATTACAAAGCAAAATAAAAGAGAAATAATAGGAAACAGGGAGATGGACATTTTTTAAATAGGAAGGAGACCAAGAGAAAGACAGGGGAGAGAAAGGAAAAGGATATGAAAGAATTAAAATATGCTGTGTACGTACACCAATTGCTCATGATATATTTAACCATTATGCACCACAAATATGCACTTAGGCAATTGACAGACTCTCTCAAACTTTTTCAAAAGTCCGTTTTCTGGAGGTAGCACAGCATACTCATTTACCTGGTGAAGGCTGCTTATGTATCTTGGCAACTGTGAATAAAGCATCTATACATCTGTAGGTGTAATCTGGACTTAGGCCTATGTTTTCAGCTCTCTTGGGAAATATCAAGGAATGTGATCACTGGGTAGTGTGGTAAGAGTACCTTCAACTTTACAAGAACCACCAGGCTTTCCTCTAAAGTGGCTGTACCGTTTGCTACCCCCCTCAATGTTGAGAATGTTGAGTGATAAATCCACTTGCTCCAACCCCCCCACCCCACAGCTTTTGGTGTTATTAGTGTTCTGGACTTTGACCTTTTTAATCTATAGGTTGTGGTATCTCATTGTCATTTTATATTTTCCCAAATAACATACGTCATTATCCCTTTTGTACTACCACAATAGAATCCCAATTACAGGGTAATTTATGAAGAACAGAGATTCAATTCTTCCCATTGTGGAGGCTAAGAAGTGTAAGATGAAGTGGCTGTGTCTTGGGAAGGACTTTTTCCTTTGTAATAGCAGCATAAATTGTATCATGTAGTGAGAGAGAGCAAGAGATAACTAACTTGATTTCATACTAGCCACATTCTTGAAACAACAAATGACTCCTGTGATCATAAGATTAACCCATATGTGACCTAATCATGACCTGCTGAAAGGCCCACCTTCTCAGCAGTGTTGTATTGGGGTTAGTTTTTGGCTCCACATCCAAATCCTGTTGCCACTGTTAATGTGGGACACCTTTTCATATGTTAATCTGTCAGCTGTACATCTTCCTTGAAGTGTCTTTTAAAGGTTTGGGCACAGAGTGATTACTGCTGTGTTTTGGTTAATGCAACTATTTTCTATTTATTACCACTATTGCACTAAGTTTTGCATTCTTTTTAAAGGTTTCAGATACCCCTTTCTCATATATTAGATTGTTAGCTGTACTCATTTCTTACTTTTTAAAAGTGGTTGCTCTAAACTTTGCCATATGCATTTGTATCCCAGGGCACATCTACTTGTAAGAAAGCCTATTCTATGTTACAGTAGTGTCAGTATTTTGCAGTACTAAAACACAGCACTCCAATTCCTGGCCCCTTGTACCTTCTTGTCATTCATTTTACATCTACATGAACACATATATAGTGGAAACCACTGCTGCTCTTATTATTTTGCAAAGATTGTTTTTCTGTTAGAACTGTTAGTAAAAAAAGAAATGAACATTCCAAAATTTATTTCCTTTGGTGTTCTTCCTGACTGAGTAGATCTGAGGTTTTGCCCTTGGCTATTTTTCTCCTTGAACTTTTCAATAGTTTTAAATTTTTGAATATCTGCTTTCTTTTATACATTTGCATTAAGAACCATCAGATAGTTCTAAGAGCTCTCTGCAGAAAATTTTGTGGACAAAGGAGACAAATCTGTAAATATAGAATAAAACAAAATACTTTGTTTCTCTTCTAGTATGATCTTGTTTCCCATGATTTCACTGTCTTTGTTTCCATGTTAGAGAGACAGTCAGGGACAGAGAAGGTGAGAGAAGGAGAAATAGAGATCTGAAACATTTATTTTTTTATGTCTAAACATCATCTATTGTTAAATGTCATACCTACCCATTCATAGATCCATCCACAGGTGGAGACAGCAAACACAGCCAGCCATAACCTAGACTAGTAGTGACAAACCTATGTGTTGTTTTAAGACAAAAGATATTTTTATGTATGATTTCTCTTTTTCTGAACTAAAACCTCAATGTTCAGGTTTAATTCAGTCTTGGCATTTGGGGCCTCATAAATTAGTTTTCAGCTAGTTTGGTCGTTCAACTTTCCCTAGGCTAAAAGCAAAAGATAAGACGCTCTGGGAATGCATCCCACCTCCCCATCGTTCTCATCACAGAGAGCATTGGCCTGAAAAGTCTCTACCTGCATAGCACACAGGTAAAAATGCCCAGGAAGGAGGTGAGACAAAGAAAGTTTGTAGGCTGCTAACATGCCTGTAGTTTAGCCATTATTTTACTCACCGATAAAACATCATGTTGGCCCAGGCTGAAGCCTTAGGAAGTCATGTTGAGAAATAGCAGCAGCAGCAGGAAAGGTAAGGGAAAATTAATCTCAGCTGAGTGCTGCTCTAGGAATGCTAGTAAGAATTATCTACTTTGTCAGTGAAGTTTCTTCTCCCAGAGCCACGGGGAATGGGGAATGAGTGGACTATCAGGTGCCTGCATAGGGACCTCTGTGTTTCTGAAATGGGGCACATTTATGCAGCATGTGGAAGCACAAGCCAGCTTTGCAAAATAGAATTAGTTGTGTAGTAGGGATACTTATTGGGCTCTAAGTGTTCTTTTTCCCTAGTTTTATCAATACCTTTTTGTCATACAGCAAGCCTGGCTGTTCTGGCCACTGAGGGCTGTCACACATTAACAGCCTGGTTCAGTATTGGGAGCTTGGAACAGAACCATGAGGATGGCAGGACAGGATTCTACTGTGCATGGTAGGGGCTTGAGAAATCCTTTCTGAGGACAGAACAAAGAACATTGGAAGGAGAAATGGATGCATGAATATTACATTTAGATAGCAAATGATCTTTAGATAGAAAAAACATGTTTCAGGTTGCAAAAGTGGCATTATTTTGCATAATAAACCTCTGAGCATACACCTAAGGGCACATTTCAAGTTCTTGAAGACTTGTCACAGACCACTGGGAGGCTGAAAGGAAGTGGTAAAGAGCCTGTCCCTTCAGCCAGAAGTGTGACTTTCCACCTAGTTGGATTGGGCTGCCTCAGAGAGGCAAGGCTGAAAGAACAGTGCAGAAGTGGAAAACTCTTGCTGCTGTGACCAGGGCTGTGTCTCTCAGTGACCTCAGCACTTTGGCTTCATTTATGGAGGGCTTGGACTGAATTTGAACTCCTATATGTTTTAGTATAGGGACCAACAATCCAGGTCTAAGCCATAGAGCATGCTGCAGGTGAGGTGTCACTGATGGTTCAGAACCTCCTGGCTGAGTGCTGTTCTACTCAAGGTCTCCTCTATGACAGTAGATGCTCTTGTTGAGAACTAGGTGATGCCAATCTTAAAATGCTCTTTTCATGTCATTGTGTGTGTATGCTGGGCATGGAAGCTCAGGTCCCATCCCCATTTCATCTTTTGATGATCCCTCGAGTGATAGATCTGATTATGCACTTCTGCTTTTGAGAAAATTGAAGTTCAGAGAAGTTATACAGTTGCCCTCCTAAACTTTCTTAAGTCGGAAATTCTTCAACCGCCAGTCTTTGATCCTGTCACTCACCCTTTCATCTTCTCTGTCTGAGAGAAAGGATAGGTGGCATGCAGTTGAATTCAGGCATGCTTTGCTCAACCCAGAAATAGATAGTACCTCCCAGGCCACCCCATCCAGGCTCCTCGAAAATGGGTTGATGTGTGCACAGCTGTTGTAATGCAAACCTGTGTGGCCAAAGTGTGGTGTCAAAACACACAGGTTGCTTTGCTAAGCCTGGGGCTGTGGGGGCGGCAGCAGAAGGTGGCATGTAGTACATAGGCTGCATTCTCCAGAAAAGAGCAAGTGAGGTTTCAGCTGTTTAACAATGAAATAGGACACTACAGGTGATAACACAAAATCTCAGGAGACAGAGTGCATGGAAGTGGCCTGTGGCCTACCTGGGCTGGAGCTCAGGGAAGTAGGGGAACTGGGAAGCCAGTCAGGCCACAGTCCCTGCCTGGGGCCCCTGGAGATACAGACCAGCCAATGAGCTAACTGTGGGGCCTCAGTGTGGACTCTGTGCTGACATGAGTTTTGCCTGGTCAGTTCTTTGAGCTCACTTGGGACTGTGAGCAGTTTCCCTGACATCCCAAGGAAGACAGAAAACAAAGAGACCCTTGACCAAAGCCAGAAAAAAGTTGCTGTTGAAGACTCAGAATGAAAAGAAAAGAAGTAAAGCACAAAAAGAAAAGGTGAAAACTAAGAAGCCATGCTTATATATTTTAAACACTTCTTTTGTTTTTTAGGTTCATTTTGTGATAGGAAGCAATCAAAGTCTGTCCAGACATTATCTTGGGTTAGCCCTATGACATTTGTGATTGTGAAGGAAATATAAAACTCTACCTTAGATGCTCACAAATATCATCAGCTTGCAATTTTCAGAACCAAAAATGCTTGCTATAAAGTTTGGAGAAGTTTTTAAATGTAATATGAATGTGGTAGATTGTATAAAATAAATATAGTGAGAGAGATTATATCTCAAGTCCCAGAGTCTCAGAGCTCCAAATCAATACTCTACTCCACTGATAAGGACAGGTTCCCAATTGATTTATCAGTGTAGCCAGACAAGACATAAAAAAGCCCCCAGGGAAAAAGCATGTGTGACACTAAATTTTCTTCTCTGTCCAGGGACAGCATAGGCTCTGAATTGAATTTCTGTAACTGTAAATTCTACAGTTAACTATGTTGCCCAGAAATCACAGTGAGAAGCAGTCCTGCAGTCTGGTGATCACAGCATTTCTTAAGGTTGCTTTACAGACCTCACTCTCCACCCTGGAGTGTCAGAAGAGTTGACCCAGTGCAGTTTATGTTTGTGTCTTCAGAAACTAGTCATACCGGACTTTTGGTAGGAGGGAGCTGTAACTTTCAAGCCATTGGCCTCACCGTACCTTCCCAGAGAGGTCTGTCTCCAGATCTGCTGGAATGACAGCTGTGTGGCCATAAGTGGCTCAAGGTCAGGCTTTTCAAGGGAAAGGTTGAATTCAGAGTAGAGGTGTGAAGAGGCAAGGTCCTGGAAGTGGTGACCATGACTACTAAAGAAAACTTAGAGAAAATGAGTTCTGATGTACAAATGATGAAGCAGACGCACGGAGAAGACTTCTGTGCTAAGCTGTGGTCTCTAAGCTGAGGCCATGTATTTTGACCTGGGTTATATAGCACTCTTTTGGGTGAAGCAGTGCAAGATAATCCCACAAGAGACAAAGGTGGAAAACAGAGTTTAATCCAATTGGCCTAGCCATGGAACACTACCAAGTCAGGAAATGTCAGCATTCTTTCTTTGTCTTAGTTTAAGTACCCTTTTGGTTTCTAGGGCAACTATAATTGGCTGTTACCCTGGTGAGTCAGGGACTGGTCATGGGAATTTATAATGGCATAGGGTGTAACACACTTTTTGCAATTAATTTTGTTTACCCTCTTTCATATCTTAACAAGTCTGGGAAAGGAGTGAGGCAGTCCAGGTGTCTTATTTCTAAGATATGTCAGAGGCTAAACTGGAGCTTCTTTTATTAAGATAAACACATATGGGAGCTTCCATCCCCTAGGATAAAATTAACACATTGGGAGCTGCCATTCCCTACATGGGCATCAGTGCTGTCTACTTCTGCGCTGCTATCAGGAGAATGCACCACCCATGTCCACTCTTGTCCTTAGGTTCATTTCTTCACATCAGTATAGTCCTAGTCACATGATCACAAACATCAGCCAGACAGCCAGCTGCTGTTCTTCAGAGTGCCTCAATAAGACAGAGCCCCAAAAAGAAGAAAGCTGCTTTGAAGGAACAAAGGCTTCCTGGGCTGGGCACTCCAATGTCCATCAGAGAAGGGGCCTCTGGAAGGATGAGTGACAGCACTAATAAACCAGGTCCTGTGCGATGTTATAGCTTCTTTTTATTTTACAAAAAAAGTAAACAAGTTTTCCTTACCAAATGATAAGTGAATAACAATGGCTATACCCTCTGAATTATTATACTCAAAATAGTTACTCAGTGCAAGAAATAAATCAAACAGATTCTTTCAAGAAGAAACAGATAATCACACAAACTTTTTTCAGTAAATAAGATAAACTATTAGCAGAAATGAAATATAGGCATAGGCAAAGACTTTTCCAAGCCTCTGCAATGCAAAGGAAACCACTAACAGAGTGAAGACAGGACCTACAAGATGAGAAAGAAATTTACAGCTGTTCTTCAGATAAAAACTAGCATTAAGAATATATAAAGACCTAAAAAAAGAATTAGATATCCCTCCAAATTAAAGACCCTATCAGAAATGAGCAAATGAAGTTAGTAATCCACCTCTCAGAATGAAAAGTACAAATGGCCAGGGGACACATGCAAAAATATTTAATATTACTATTAGAGAAATGCAAATTAAGACAATACTGAGACTCAGTCTCAGAAAACACAGGCACTATTGAGTAAAGAATAAGGAAATTGATCAAAATAAAGTGCTGGTGAGTATGTGGGACTTGACAATGTTGGTGAGAAGGTAGAGTAGTCCAAGCAATCTGGAAAACAGTGTCCAGAGTCCTTGAACAACTAAAAGTAGAAATTTCACCTGAGCTAGCTCTTCCCCTTCTCAGTATCTTCCTCTCAAAATTAAAATCATTATATTTTGGTACTACATGCATACTCACATTTGTAGCAGCGTGATTTATAATAGCATGTGGTTTCGGCCAGGTGTGGTGGCGCACACCTGTAATCACAGCACTTGGGAGGTTGAGGCAGGAGGATCAGTGCGAGTTCGAGACCAGCCTGGGCTACAAAAGTGAGCTCAAGGCCAGCCTGAACTGCATAGTGAGAGCCTGTCTTAAAAAGACAAAAAAAAAAAAAATAGCGTGTGGTTTCTTGCTCCCCAAAATATTCCCAACTTCTTTAGCTGTCTTTTTCCAAGTCCATAAGTGCAAGCATGTTCTTCTGGGAAGAAGCACGGTTATTTACCGCTTGTAGAAGGTATTCTAGAACAACCCCTCATGAAATGCAATACTATGTGTGTTTCCTCACTACACGTCCCACCCTCTGTCGCTATTCAGCATGGAGGCTTGTAGCACTGCACCATGCTATGTATCAGTGTGTTGTTCTAAAGTGAAGACATACATTTCGCAGTCAGCACAGAACCGATGGCCACAAGTGCCTGTGCAGCCTATGTGGCTCTTTTGCACCTGTGGAGATGAGGACTGTCTTCTCTTCATTTAATCCTAGCCCATGGATGGAGCTCATGAGACTATGTCCCTGCTACAGTACCCTGTTACGTGCCATTGCTAGTGGATCAATGGGTTTTATTAAATCATGTTTATGTTTCAGTCCAAACATTTCCAGTAATGTTTTTTTAAAGCCATTTGATCTCTTGTAAGTCAAATGACAGATAACTAATTCCGAGGGAACTTCTGTTTATTGAAAGAGGGTATGCTGCATAATAGAATGAAAATACAAAAGAAGAGAAGTAAACACATTTTACCTCTACAGATGGAAGCGCTCAGTTGTTCTATCCTCAGTGGTGTGCGGATCTGGGGCAGAAAACACATAATAAGTGCCTTTTACCCAGTAGCAACATGAGAGCAAATCTGTCATGCTCTTCCTTAAGATGGTAACAAGAATCTGGCCAGATTGTAATTATAGATGTCACATCTCAGGGGACCTCTAAACCTTGAGAAACATCCAAGCTAACAAAGTGGCATAAATAAAAATGAGTGGCCCCCTTCCTCTCAGTGTTCGTAAATGCTGGGGACACCGCTTGTCACAAGCACACATTTTACTTGGAAATGTTTGTGAGGCTTGGACTTTTGGCATGATGTGGAGATAAGATGAAACTCCGTTGGAGCTTTAGAAACACACCCCACCCCCTGTGGAAAATCTGTACTGCTTGAAAGGAAGTGGCACATTCACAGAGGGATCTCAAGGACACTGTTAAGTGATGTTATCAGGAGGAAAGGTCAGTGTCAGGCCGATTGCAGAGGTAGTGGAGTGTATGCTTGGACTCAGGGGCTGTGCTCCTGGAGGGCCTCTCTGTGTGTGGAATGTTCTGCAGCCCTGTGGCACTTCAACCTGCTCTGCGCTTTTCCTCCTGGGTCTTACCTGTCCTCTATCCCCCTACCTGACAGTGAGAGGGAGGCTGGCTTTAGTGTTTTCTTTTTTTCTAGCTTTTTGTATTTTTAAATTAAGAGATTCATTTAAAAAAATGTCTGGTTTTCAAAAATATCGAGTGTAATATATAGTTTCCAAATACTCTCTCTTACAGAAATTTCTTCCTACTGTTACTAACATCTTGCATACCAAATTACTGTTGGTACTTTTGCTACGATCAGTGTACCTGCTAGGACACATCAGTCTCACCTAAAAGTGACAGCTAACACCAGGGATCACTGTGCTATGCCTTTCATGGGTTTTGGCAAATGTGTACTACACATTCATCATTATAGTACTGTACAAAGTATTTTCACCACCCTAAAAATCCTAAATATGCCACTTGTTCAGCACACTCTCTCTCTGTCTTTTCACCAGTAACCACTGGTCTTTTTGCTACTGCATGACTTTGCGTTTCCCAGAATGCTGGGTGCAAATCATAGTGTGCAGCCTTCGGTCCTTCCACTTAGTCATCTGCATCCAAGCTTTTCTTGCCTTTCCAGGGCTCCGCAGCTCATTTCTATTTTTTCTGAATTATCTTCCATTTTCTGGATCCCCTGCAGCTTACACAGCTCACCTATTCAAGAATGTCTTAGTTCTAACGGCATTGTTTCTTAATCCTTAGATTGTGTTAGAATTATTGAAACAGAGAGCAGCTGAGTCAGGAAATGTAAAATGTTTGCAGAGCACAGTCTGTCCTTCTCAGAAATGCATGAATTAATAGAATCTGCAGTGGAAAAAGAACTACAGAAACCTACAGAGGAAGTCAGACCAGAACCAACCTCCAAAGTAAAAAAAAAAAGACATCTCTAATTTAATAACATCTAAAGTAGGGGAACATCTGCAGAAAGGTAGGGAGGAGATCAGAACAGAAATAATCCTTGAAGTAGAGAAAACAATGATAACTAAAATGAAAGACTTAAATGATACTAAAGAAGACACTGAAAAAAATTTAGAGGAGTATAGAAAAATGATGGACTCCCTGATGGAACAATATAGGAAAGAAATGGATCACATGAAACAGTTTTAAAGAGATATACAAGAAAATAAAATCTCAATCACAAGCTGGCAAAACCGTATGAATGAAAGTGAGTGTAGAGTTTCAGATCTTGAAGACACAGTCACAGCTAGTGAAAAGGTAAGAAAGGATCTCTTAAAAACAACGAGGATGACAGGGCTGTCATTTTGGTCTTTTACATGTGTGCTGCTTCTAATGTAATTTCAGTTACTGCTATACTCTCTTAAGTAAATAGTTCATTTACAGGAAAACAAAAAAGGTATTAAATGAGAGTAAGAGACTAGGAAAATGCCATAGGATCAGCTGGCTACGATTTTGCATATACTTAGATTTCTTTTGTTTTTTTTTTTTTAATTTTTTATTTTATTTTTTATTTATTTATTGTTTTCTTGTTTCAGAACCTTTGTTTGTTTATTCACTCATTTTTATGGCCGGCTCAGCCCGCCCTGAGGGCAGGGCTGGCGCAGCATGTGGTGCCGGGGATCGAACCGCGGTCCCTGAAGCTGCCCAAGCTTTCCCAAGCAGGCGCTTTAGACCACTGAGCCATCCCGCCGGGCCCTATACTTAGATTTCTAAATGTGAAAAAATGTGTAACCACTTTTATCACATTCTATAGAGATTTATTAGAGTATCAATGATTGATAGAAAATACCAATTCCATGTCAAGTCTAAGATGTTTGATACTCAGGAAGACAGTGATGCCATGCTCAATTATCTATGTTATAATGTAATAGTATCACTGAGATTTTCTTCTGGAGGGTTAAGAATATAAGTTTATAGACCAAAACTTAGAGAAAAAGAAGGGCTACAAGGATAGCCAATATTTTGGCTCTAGCCATTCAAGATCAGTGAGGACTCAGGACATAAGAGAACCTGTGCCAAAACATCCCATAACTCAGTGGTTTTGCAAATTTTCTGTTCAAGGAGATTATGGGGCTAGGGAGGAAAGGGATTGAAGGTATACAGTGTGCCTAAGGAGAGTCACCTAGAGAGAAAACATTCTCTCAGGTTTTCACAGAGAGCAAACTGGTCAAATAATGACCGTGAGTCACCCAGATGCCTGACACTGACAACTGTTCTACAAAGCACTGTACATGGTTCCAGAGTAAATCCTGAGGTGATTTAACTGACCTTGAAAGATACAAAAGTTCTATGTTTTGCTATACAAGTTGCGCTTAAGCTTGCCCTTAATGACCCAGCAGAAAAGTTTAACCAGAAGGCATAAAACAGAAAGCTAGATTAGAGTGCTAAGCTGTAAAAGGCTTAAATCAACATCTTCCAACATTGCCAGTTTTACCAATAACTACTGCGATTATCGAGCATTGGATAATGCTTAGTTCAGTGAGAAGAACTTTGGTTGTACCAATAATGATTTGAAAAATTATAACATCTACACCCTGTGCTCTGTATAACTAATTGGACAACAATATGCATTGTATCAAATATTGAAATGTACTACTAACATGTTTTGAAACTGTCACATTGTTATACATTGTTATTTCTTATTAAAAGTAATAAAAATAAAAAATTTTAAAAAACCAACAAGGATTCAGAAAAAGATAATTCAACATCTGTAATATGATGCAAAAAAGTACAGCATAAGATTAATAGGCATCAATGAGAAAGAAGGAGTCAAGCCAAAGTATATAAAAAGAATATGGGTAGAATAGCAGAAAACTTCCCAAATATGAGAAAACACAATCGGTCATTTTCATAAAAAAAATCAAGATTTATGTTTCTTGCTATGGAAGAAATACAAAGTTGGACCATATGAAAGTTCTAGTGTTTGACCATTTTTTACTTACAAAAATAGCAGTTTTACCTGACTCACCAAAACCTATGCTGCAATAGGTGGCTTGAATATAGAAATATAGGAAATTCAAAGTGAAATATAGGACTCTCATTATAGGTAAATAATGCAAACTTAATTCGAGGATATTTTGCATCTCAGGACCCATCTAGAGTCCATCTCTAAGCTGGGCCCAGCCTGAACTTTCTCTTTGATCAGATGTAGGGTCTTCTCTGAGGACCTGGTTGGGCCATAGAGTTGGTATGGCTTGGAGATGTGGTACTCCAGCTATAGGGGACATCTGGCTTTCCACAGTCTTAGCTGAGTAATGAGTGGACTTGTGAGTAGGTGCCAGAACACAAGCCTGGTGTCCTATTGTTTTGATAGATCACAGTATCATGCTTAGACTGCTGCTCAGACTAAGCCAAGATGAGTGGGACACTCTATACTGTGTTCCACTCTACACAATGGAAAGGGCATTCTTCTCAGTCTGCAATTGCTAAGAACCTTATCAGATGCTTATTTTCCTGGGGTCTCCAAGCCATATTAAACAGTGAATAATTCAGACTACTCCTGCACTCAAAGGCTTATATTATAGCACTGGGAATGGGTGAGGGTAGAAGTAAGTCTATGCCCTAACAGCCATAGCCACGAAATAGCTGGGTGTGTTGCTCTGCTGCTCTGAACCTCACGTTCTTGAGTATGTATGACATCCACATCCAAGTTATTCACTCTGCATGGTTTCATTCTGGATGGTTTCTGTGATTGTGTTTCTTACTACATTTTTGTTTGCATAGTGAGTTAAGCCAGGCCTTTCTTCTTTTGGAATGCCCTAGACAGCTTCAGGAGGGACAGGGATTGTGGAAGAGGATTATAACTTGGCAGTGGGAAGCTGTGGGTTGTACAGAATGAAGACCCTAACCCTCCCTTTGATGCTTTTCTAGGGCAGGATGGACTATATGAAGTTTGTCACAATTGCTTAATAAGTCCAATAATCAGACATCAGGGTAGAAAGCCAAGTGCAGTGTCCTGAGGACTCTGCTGAATGCCTACTCAGGTTGTCCCAAGCTAGTCGATGTATGTGCTGGACACACCATGTCCTCATTGTCACTTTGCTTCAGCTTCCGCCTTGTTGCTTACTTCTTCCACGCCAACCACTTTTCCAAAGATGGTTCATCAATCACCTTACTCTTTAGAGCCTCATATTTTGATTCACTGTTTATTCATCTCCAGGACTGGTACCATACACCTGGGGAATTTCCTATGCCTGCTGAAAGTATTCCAACTAGTAGTCCTAAAGCCACCCACTCTGCCCAGTTTCCTGAGGAAATTTTGATGAAGGGCCATGTCCACAGTTTTCCACTGTCCCTCGGCCTTGTGGCCAGCCCAGGTTACTTTCAGGCATGACTTCTCTGCCCTCATACCATGGTGTGACATGCCCCTCCTCTTGGGACTCCTGAACAACCTTTTCAGTGACTGTCATCTCTCAATTGTTGGCCTTAGGGTGCCTATCTTTTCTGCACACACACTCATGAAGCCGTCTCTGCCTGCATACCTCCCACCAACTGAATTTAACAAAAAGTCACTGTAATGAGAAAATTGAGATAATTAACTTACAAAGACAAAGGATTTTTTGGTTTACTGATTTGGAGTCCAGGCCATGACTTAGTGATCTCTTTGGCTTTGGGCCTGGATCAAAGAAGTTTATAGTGGGAGCTGTGGTGGAGCAGAGAAGCAGAAGAAGGGGAAGAGGCCAGGGTTCAGCTGTCCTCTTTCAGGGTTCTTCTCCAGTCACCCAAGGACTTCCCCATAGGCTTCAGCATCTGAAGGCTCTGGGACCTCACAGCAGTACCCCTTGGGATCAAAGCCTTGCATGTGGGGGTCTGTTGGGGAACATGAAAGATACAAACTGTATCAATATTGGCATGTGTATCAATAGAGCAGTCTTTAAAAAGACTAGAAATACTCCATTTCTTGGTTATATTTCAATTTATTTACCCCTTCAACTGTTTATGGACATTTGTGGTTTCTAGTTTTTCTTTGACAGATGAAATTGCTGTGAATTCCATGTACATGTGGTCCATTTCTGTTGGACAGATAGACACCCAGCAGTGCAATGCTTAGATTAAATGGTGCATGTTGTACATTGTACTATGTCCTTCCCCAAATTCACATGTTCCATTCATTCAGAATATGACTATTTGGGGACGGAGCTTGTAAAGAACTAATTATGTAGAGAGGCTTTTGGAGTGTAGTGTAACTCACTGGTATTCTTATAAGAGGTTGGGTGTAGGAGAGGTCATGCGACAAGCAGAGAGAAGGCACCATGTGCCTTCCTTGGATAAGGACGTAGGTGACACATGCAACCAACACCTTAAACTCAGATTTGTAGCCTGCGCAGTTGTGAGGCAACACATTTCTGGAGTTTCAGCCACCCAATATTGGGCAATTCCTGTGTAAGCACTAACAAGCTAATTCAGTAAGTATATGTTTAACTTGTGAGAAGTACAAAATGATTTCTCAAAGTTTGTATACCATTTTACATTTCTACCAGGAACATATGAACATTTCAATTAATCTAAAAGTTTATGAACATTGCTTTGGTCATTGTAAAGTTAGCATTTTAATAGGTATGTTGTGATATGTCACTCTGATTTTAATGAGCATTTTGTTCATAAAAGATGATACTGAGATTCTTTGCATGTGGTGACATTTAGAGATTTGGAGCTCTTGAATCTGTTGATTATTCTTAAAAATCAGGTTTTCTTTTCTTTTTTTTTTTTTTTGAGACAAGCTCATGCTATGTAATTCAGGATGGCCTTGAATTCACTGTGAGGCCCAGGCTGACCTGAAACTCATGGGGATCCTCCTGCCTCAGCCTTCCAGGTGCTAGCATTATAGGCATTCATGACCATGCCCAACCAGATTGTTTTCTTTTTATTGTAATTTGGATGACTCTTTGTTTATTTGCACACAGATGCTTTATCACACATGTGCTTTGCAAATATTTCCTTTTAGGTTGTAGCTTATTGTTAAATTCTTTTCATCACATCTTTTGGAGAGCAAAAATTCTTAATTTTAATGAACTGAAAATAGCCTATTTATTCTAGTTTAATTGTTCATTTTGTGTTATAGTTATAAAATCTTTGCCTAATTAATGATTTTGGCAATTTATTCCCAAATCTTTTCCAATAAATTTTATAATGTTAGATTTTAGAGTTAGATCTATGATTCATTTGGGAAAACTTCTGTAAGTGGTGCTAGGTATGGATGAAAGCGATCCTTTTGCATGTGCATCTCTGAGAGGGTCATTACCTGTTACTGAAAAAACTGTTCTTCCTCTGATGAATGACCTTTGCTCTTCTCAAAAGTCAACCAAACTCAGATGTAGGTGCTATTTCTGACCACTGTCTGTTTTATTCATGTTTGTCTCCTCTAATGTTGAGAATAGACTTTCTTGATTATTGTAGTCTAGAAGTAGGCAGTGTGGGGCCCGGCGGGATGGCTCAGTGGTCTAAAGTGCCTGCTTGGGAAAGCTTGGGCGGCTTTAGGGACCGCGGTTCGATCCCTGGCACCACATGCTGCGCCAGCCCTGCCCTTGGGGCGGGCTGAGCCGGCCATAAAAAATGAGTGAATAAACAAATAAAGGCTCTGAAACAGGAAAAAAAAAAAAAAAAAAAAAAAAAAAAAAAAAAAAAAAAAAATAGAAGTAGGCAGTGTAAGGTCTGTCACCCAGTTCTTTGTTTTCAGAATTGTTATAGCTTTCAAAGTTCTTTGTGCCTTTGTATGCATTTTAGAGTCAGCTTGTCAATTTCTACAAAAAAGAAAGAAAAAGAACAGATTTTGGATGTAATTGCCCTTAATTTCCTAGAGAACTAACATTTGAACATTTTGGAGTTTCGTACTCCATGAATGTGGCGTGCCTTACCATGTGCTTAACACTTCTTGAACTTCCCTTAGCAATGTTTCACATTTGAAGATGTTGAATCTGTTGACTCATTTTGGTCAGATTTATCCCTAAGTATTTCACTATGCTGTGATTAGAAGTGGACTTTAAAAATCAGTTTCTGGTTGTTGCTGTGCATTTGATTGTCAAACATTTGCATACAGAATATTACATATGTGCTTTGCAAATATTTCCTTTCAAATGGTAGCTTAGTGTTAAATTATATCCTGAAATATCACTAGCCTAGTATTGAGATAGATTCAGATACTTTCTACTATTGCAGCCATAGAGTTTGTGAATATTAACAGTGATATTTCTTAATTTTGGAGGAAAGTAAATGAAAGCTACTCAAATATGGATAAGTAAAACTGACTTATTATCCAGAGCTTGCTGGATAAGTCAAGGGGGTCAGCTGTTATCGCATGCATTGGAAGAGAATCAAAGACAGGTGGAAGAAGGGGCAAACCCTGTATGAGAGCAAAGGAAAAGACTGATGCATACCCTGACTGCAGGCTGCTGGCATGGAAAGTTGTAGGTGACAAGTAGAAGTGCCTATATGATTGGTTTGGGGTGGATAACTGGGTTTGTCCAGCAGTCCTAAATTGAAAATGAGGACAATTAGGGACGTTTTCAGTAATTATCATGTTCTGACTGATTGGATAGATTGCTACAAGGGTTATTTGGATTCTTTGCCTAAAATAGAAGTTTGGCTTTTGGGGATGGTTACTGCAGATAAGGAGTTGTTTTCCTGGGCTGGTTGCTGTCAAGAGTTCTACTTTTATATATGGTCTGCCTGATCATTTTACATCTGTACACTGTTTTTCCTTTGCAATTTGAACGCATGTTATTTCTTCTTCCTGCTTTGTTGCATGGGCTAGCTCTTCTAGGGCAACAGTTGATGGTAGAGGTAAGAGCCGATAGTCCTGTGAGACTCATCTGGAGGGATGCTATCACTTCAGGATAGCATGAGATCTGGGTTCCTTAGAGATGCCCTCTGTCATGTTGCAGACATTTTATTTGAACCCTACTTTTATGAACTTTTCTAGTAAGTAAGGATATTATGTCACATTTGTAAAATCTATTGCAACACTGGTTAGTGTATTTCCCTTTCTCTAACCATTTCTCCAACACCTTTCTTTCTTTCACCTGCCCATGTTTTTCCATTTTTTTGCTTGTCTTCCTTTTTTCTCTCATGTGCTCCTAAGTTGTGTGTGTGTATTTCTATATTTTGAATTTCAAAGACTAATTTTTAAGTGTGAAGCTATCTTAGATTCCTGGAATAAATATCACTTGATCATTATGTACTTTTTATATATTGTTAGATTTGACTGGTTAATACTTATTAATGATTCTTACATTTGTATTCTTGACTTTCTGTGTATCATCTGTCTTGGTATGGCATCACATAGAGTTAGAAATTATCCTCACTTGGCCAATTTTCTACAAGGGTTTATGTGCAGTGTTTCTTATTTCTTTCTTAAATGTTTGGTAGAAATCCCCAGTGAAACTATTGAAGTGTGGTTTCCTTTGTAGAAAGGTTTTTAACTAAAAATTGAATTTCTTTAATAGTCTATTCAGGTTGTTTATTTATTCTAGAGCTTTTGCTGTTTGTTTTTTCAAGCAATTTGTCCCCTTTACGTTCTACAATTAATTAGCAGGAAGCTGTTTATAACATCATTTCATTATTTTGAAATATGTAGAATCTGTATTGATTGGTCAGTCTCATTCCTGTGATTGTTAATCTGTGTCTTTTTCTTTTCTTTCTTTCTTTTTTTTTTTTTTCTTAGCAGTCTGCCCAGAAGTTTACCAATGCTAATGATCCTTTCCAAGAAAGAGCACTTCCTTTTATTGATTTTTCTTATATTTTCATGTTTTCTACTTTAATTTTACCATGATATTTAGCTTTGTCTTTCCTCTGGTTTCATTAGTCTATACTGGTTTTTCTGTTTGTAATGGCAGAATCAGAGGCTTTCTTATTTGAGAAGAAAATGTGAGATCTTTCTTCTTTTCCATTATAAGCATTAGTGCCATAAATTAGGCACTAAATTTCAAGGTCTCTAATTCACAGAGATGAGGTACACAAATTGGTTGAGACATTAAGAAATTTTTCTATTTTATCATTAAGGATGTATAAATTAGTATCTTGAAATTAATTTATATACCTCCAATGGTTTTTCTTTATACTTTTATGAAATAAGTTTTGGGGTAATACATATATTTGTACTCAAAAACATCTTTTTTCTATTTTAATCTTTGTAAATGATTTTCAAATTATAATGTGTTTATTCCTCCTCAGATCTGGAAGGGTATTTGATTCTATGCAATCCCAGCTTACTTTTGTGATGAACCTGTGCGGCAAGGATTTGTAAAGCAAGTGAATAAATGACTGGCACGTCTGTGTCATAGTTACCTACTTTTGTTCATGACCTTTTAGCTTATAGTTGAAATGTATCCCAATCTAGCTTTGGTAGGGTTTAATCTTGTAAAAGAAAGCTAAGAAAAAAAAAAAAAAAAGAAAGTTAAGAATAGGAATGGGCCTGTAACATTAGTTAATTTCTTACCATGTTGACTCAATTTCATAAAGGTTGTGCTCAGTAGAGAAGAATGAGATTAGAAATGGATTGAAATGTGGCTCCAAATCAATATATTACCCCATGTTGAAGTCCACAAAAAAAAGGCTGGAGGGGAGAATAGATGGTTACTTTAGACATCTGCTGGATTCATAATTCAGCAAAGAAGAAAGGGACCAGCAGCTGCAGCCTTCTCTTGGCTGTCATGTTTTGTCGTGAAGTCAGAAACCACTGGGGTGGGCTGCCAGCAAGCAGAACAAAGCTAAATGCTGCATCTTATTTTTTAATAATAGTCATAATTTTCCCACCCTTGGTCACCAGTTTTCAAGATTTGAGTATATTTATGTGAAACAGAGAATCAATCTACATGTGAAAAGAAGTGGAGTGGGCTTACCTGAAATCTAATTAAGAGCAGGTGGCTAGGAGAAGGGTTGTGCATGGCGTGACGTATTGCACAGTGCTGACTATGTGTGGATGAGCATATTTGCCTCTGATGAGAAAATGTCCAGCTTAAATGCATATTACGCTCATTAAACACTTCTCAGTAATATTGGGCTATATTGATATGAACATATTTATCTGTGGAATGACATTCTAAAAGAGATTCTGAATCAAATGAAATTGTCAGCAGTAATATATTTAAGAAAGACAAGCAGAACTGAAATTGAAAAAGGCTTCTGTTTGCTTTTAACATCAGCCTCTAGACAGTGAGACTGATGTATTATGTATAGGCAGTGAGAATCAAGAAGAATGCTTTGGAGCCCTATAGTGGATTTTGCCTTGCTATAATATAGCCCATTAATTAAAATGCTGTCCTTTGCTAGCAAGGAGGAGGCTCAGAGTTCCATAAGATAAGTGGAGAGTTTTTAGGCTGTTAGACTACCATTGTGACCTACATAGGAGGTACCCTCAGAAGCCTGGTGTAAGTGATGGCTTGATCCCTATGAAGCAGGGCCAAGCAAGTCCACGTGTCTTATGGCTTGTATGTGCTATAAGTCCCTCAAAAATTGTGCCAAGGTTGTTTCTGTTATATCAGTCACCTTTACTGCCTAACAAAATGTATGAGTAAATATTTCTTGATTCTGACATTTTATAAAGATATGTGTGTATTGTTACAAGCAATAGTTACACTTATTCTCTTTTTATTCTTAGTTGCCTTTTTTATTTCTTTATGCAATTGGTGAGAAATTCTAGTGCTGTGGTTAGCAGGAGTTGGGATGTTCATCTTAATTTCTTATTTCTACTCTTCAATGAAGTGCAATCCAAATCTTCCCATGAAGTATGATGGTTGCACTTTTTTTTAATAACCTGCACAAATTTGGTGGTGGTTGGTTAATTTTCAAAAAATGTATATTAATCACTGCTAATTCCTGTACACTCACACCACCTCTCCGAAAGCACCAATTCTCAAAGCAATGTAGTCAATGATAGTATTCTACTATATGCTCATTTCCTCTCTATCTTGTTCTGCTAACCTACTATATCTCCCTGTAGATTTGCTGTGTTTAGTATTTACTTTGTATGGAATCATAAAATCTGTGGTCTTTTGTGCCTGACTTCACATTGCATGGAATTTTCAAGGTTTATGGATGTTGTACCTTGTATCCAACCCTCCCTTACTTTCATGCCTGACTGACACCTCCCTGTAGCATTTTGTTTATCTATTCATCAGCCAGCAGGCATATGGATTGTGTCCACATGTTGGCTCTTGTTAATAATGCTTCTGGAATAGTCATGCATGAGCTTTCATGTGGATAGAAACTTTTCAGTTCTCACAGGTGCACACTCAAGGAGTAAAAGTTTTGGTGAAATGGCAGCTAAGTTCTTCAGAAACTGTCAAATTATTTTCCAATGTGGGCAAGCTGTTTTAACTTCACAACTGGAATCGAAGTCTCAATTTCTCCACAAACTACAGCAATATTTACTATTGCCTGCCTTTCTGACAGGCTCCTTAGTATGTGTGAAGTAATATTTCACTGTGGGCTTGGTTTTGTTTCCCTGGTGACTACTGATCAGAGTGAATACTTTCTGAACTTACTTGTCGTGTGTTCTGTTTTGCAGAATCAATGGTTCTAACCTCCACAGTAGTTGTTACCTATAAAGCCCTACTCATTCTGATACTAATTGTAATTAAGCCAATTTCTCTATTTTCTTCCCCTATTGCAATAGATTTTTAAATAAAATTTATCTTCACTAGTTGACACCTGACTCTGAAATTCTTTAACAAAGTTTTGTTGCCCACTATTTAAATTTAGATATTTGTGTTTTTAGTGTTCAATTTTAAAAGTTGTTACATTCTGGGTAAACGTGATTTAGTCAGTGTACACTCTGAACATATTTTCTCACATTCTATTGGTTTTCTTGATACTACCTCTGAAGCATAATTTTAAAAACAATTTGATTATTCTTTGATTTATTTTTTCTTTGTTACATGTGTTTTTGATGACATATCTAAGAAGTGATTATGACCTTTTCCAACGCATAAATGCTTGCATGTTTTCTTTGAAGCGTTTTATGGTTTTAGATGCTGCATTAAGTTGTATGGCACATTTTGATTTAATTTTGGTCTAAAACATGTTTTTTATGTATGAGTGTTCAGTTATCTCATTAACATTTTATTGTACTGACACTTGTCAAAAATCAATTGACTGTAACTATGATTGTTTATTTGTGGATTCTCAATTCTACCTATTGACCTATATATCCATCCAGATAACATATTGGGAGCTGGCCAGTCTCTCAGTCTTATAGATGAGTGTACGGTGAAGGATAAAAGGCACCATACAAAGTGCTATGGTATTTGGCAGTTTAGGAAGTTTAGAGATCTTACGGCTAAGACAAAGATTTCTCCAAATTTCCTACTATGTGTTTGGGTACATAACATCAGGGGGTTTCTAGAGAAGTTCAGGGGACAGTGGAATCAAAGGGGTGCAGAAGTGAGCAAGGCCTTGTAAGAATGAAACAGAGACATTCCAAGCAGTGAATCTCTGCTAATAAGAGAGTCATTTGAGTTCTAAGATTGGCAGTGCTACCCTTGTAAATTTGAAGGAAAAGTGTCACCCATAGCTCCAGGGCGATTTGTCTTCAGAGACATCACAGTGTCACAGGCCACTTCAGGCTCTACCGTGACTGTTAGCTCAGTGAGTTTCATTTTTCCATGCCAAATGCTGGCAAGTCTCTTAGGCATAGGAAAGACTCATGTATTAATGTAGAAAGCCAGTTGATTAATTCTAAAGCAGCAGTTCTCAACCTGTGGGTCACGACCCCGGTGGGAGTTGAACAACCAAAACACAGGGGTCACCTAAAGCCATCGGAAAATACATATTTAAACCCATGTTATTTATTGGAGTTAGTAATTTGAAGTAGCCACCAAAATTATTTTTTGGTTTGGGGTCACCACAACATGAGCAACTGTATTGCAGGGTCACAGCTTAGAAAGGTTGCAAACCACTGGTATAAAGCTGTCACCTCAGTGTAGTCTTCAGCGATAAAACACTGTCTTAATGACCATAACTTTACATTAAGTTTTAATTTGAGAGATGGGAAGTAATGAACTTTGAGCTCTTCAAGATTATTTTGGTGACTCTGAGTCCAGGGATATCAGAATCAGCTTCTCTCTTACTACATTTTTGATGCTATTGTGAATGAATTTGCTGTTTAAATTTTAGATTACTTATTCTTAATATTTACAAGCAGAGTGGATGCTTGTGTATTAATCCTATCTTGTCACTTGCTGAACTAGTTTATTAATTACAATATTTTTATCTTTATCAGGGTTTGTCATCTACAAATAGAAATAGTTTTACTTTCTTCTAGTCTAGATGATTCCTTCTCTAAATGCAGTTTGTCATTTTAATGTCCTGGTTCAAACCTTTAGGATGAGGTAGTGGCAAAGAAGTGGTGATGGGAGACACGTTGGTGTTGTTCTTGCCTCATCTTAGAAATAGAGCGTCTGACCTATTATCCTAATGATTGGTGTGCAGGTTTTTCTCTATTTTTCCTATCATTTTAAGAAATTTTATTTCTCTTCCTGGATGTTGAGTGTTTATGACAACAGAAAGTATTAAGAGTTTCTCTAAGGCCTTTTCAAAAAATACTGTGATGATTGTAGGATTTTTGTTTTTCATTCTAATAATGTGCCATAATATAAATTTTCTTTTCTTTTTTTAAAAAATATTTTTTATTTCATTCTCTTAAACCTCATTTATTTGTTTATGTTATGGCTGGTTCAGCCTGCCCTGGGGTGGGGATGCACAGCATGTGGTGCCAGGGATTGAGGAGCGGTTGCAGCGCTTGCCTTAACTTTCCTCCGCAGACGCTTTAGACCACTGAGCCATCTCACTGGCCCTCATCTGTAATATTCAATAGATTTTTATCTGCTAATGTGACAGGAAAATGCGCCCATCCCCTAAGCCAGTATACTATGGTTTCTTCGTTGCCCCGATTTCTGTTCCAGCTACAGTTATGGTTGGCTCCTGTCTCTTAGAAATGGCTGCTTGCAGCCCCCTGCACCCCTCTGCCCCGCCTCTGCGTTCCCGCAACTAACTTCCTGTTCCAGCCCAGACCCAAACCGCACCGCTGGGAGCCCAGCCCGCGCGCCGTCTGGGTCAAGATCCCTGGCCCGCCTTCCCTTTCCCTGCCTCCCCCCCTTTTTTTTTAACCCCTCCAGCCCAAGCTCCAGCACCGAACCCATCAAATAGCTTGTTTGGCAACCGATCTGGTACACGAGCCTACCAGGACTATTCAATCCCAAAGCTCCACCTCCACCTACAGACCACATCCGACAGGATTCACAAAAGCTAGCAGCCAGAGCTCCAACACAGAGTCAGGAACCTCTGTAGAGGAACCAGCTTGGAGTCTCCAGACCAAACGCC
>PVJA010020654.1:0-36653 GCA_004027025.1 Myocastor coypus | reverse complement strand
GTTCAAACTCACGACCTTGCACTTGCCCAGCAGGCACTTGTGCCTCGGAGCTATCTCCCCAGCCCCTGTAATCTTAATCTCTATTGTTCCTAAAACTTATTCTTTGATTTTTAGAGAACACGAACTTGTGCCAGATATCTAACAGATTAGAAGGTTAGAAGTTTCTTTTTCCTTCTAAGGGAAAAAAAACGAATGCAGCCTTCAGCTTACCAAATACAAATTGTTAGATCTCTTTAGGTCTCTAAAATGCCACCAAGCCGGGCATGGTGGTGCACACCTGTAATCCCAGCACTCGGGAGGCTGAGGCGGGAGGATCGGTGTGAGTTCGAGACCAGCCTGGGCTACAAAAGTGAGCTCAAGGCCAGCCTCAACTGCATAGCGAGACCCTGTCTCAAAAAGACAATAAATAAATAAATAAATAAATAAATAAATAAATAAATAAATAAATAAAAATAAAATGCCACCAAATTGAGACAGTAGGTGTAAAGCACTGGACTGAAAATATAATACATTCATTTAGAGAATTTTCAAGATGACACACGGGGACACTGGGAAGCTCTAAAGCTGGAGAAAAATGTCAGAATTGCAACTTGCCTTTTTCTGTTAACATTTTATTTTCTTTAGGTTTTATAATGCATATAAGGCCATTTTAATAAGTTCACTTGTTCATGCTAAGTTCTTTTATTGCACAGCTTTAATGACAAAGGGACTGGAAAAATGCATGAACATTTGGCCTGTCCCAAACCACAATGAATAAAGAATCAGGATCTAAAAATAAAGTACCACCAGTTAATTTCAAAGCTGATATTCTATGGAACACTGGCTGCTAGTCCTTTATGGATTATTATGGACAATGTTCAGTCTTCCAAATATCTTTATAAACTTTATTTTGTAATGTTTTATTCTGTTAGTGATTTTCCGTTCCACATTGTTGAAAAGAGGACGTTCAGTTCTACTGACTTTGAATCTTGCCTGTTGTTCCTCAGATATTAAATGCAAGCCAGGGACCCCCAAGTCCCTTTCAAACAAAGAAAGAGCTATAACTTATCTGTAAAGAAAAAGACATTAGGAAATACAGTAACTGGTACTTATAAATCCCTAATCTCAAAATTTGTCCCCAAATTACAAATTGTATTCAGTATTAAGATAATACGTTTTTAATAGAAAAATTGAATTTACTGTTCATTTTTTGTAACGGAGAAGAGGTTCAACTTCAACATGAACTTGGAAAGTCTTGTTGATTATTAGTAAAAACCTTCATTCTCAATGTATACATCTCTTTTTTCTTTTTTTTTTTTTTTTTTTTTGGCTTTTTGAGACAGGGTCTCACTATGCAGTTCAGACTGGCTTTGAGCTCACTTTTATAGACCAGGCTGGTCTCGAACTTGCATCATCCCCCTGTCTCAGCCTCCCAAGAGCTGGGATTACAGGTGTGCGACACCATGCCTGGCTTTCAATGTATACATCTTGTCCTCTGAATAACTACTACAAAGACCACAAGATGCAATGTATTAATTATTGTAACCATCCTACTAACCTGCTTTGAAACTATTTCATTGCTATTTTGCTTTTTTTTCCTCATTAAAATGAATAAAAAATAAAGAAAAATACAGAAAATCATGTAGATTGATATGACAGTGGGAAGGCAGTATGATCACAACTTTCAAAATTAGCCCTCTAGAACACAGCTGAATCCAAAGAAAAAGGTGACGCATCACACACAGAAAATCCGTAGTTTGTGAGCCTGATGGTATGCTAGTTTATTGTTTTGTTTCTCTTTCATTAGTTGTCCATACTACCTGTTAAATGAATTTGTAAACACATTTGTAACATTGCTAGTACTTTAGTAAATATAAATAAGACAAATTAAATCAAATAAAAATGCAAAAAAAAAAAAAAAACAGAATTTGTCTTGGATCTTGAAAACTTAGCACACTACAGGAGCTCAATAAATAGTAAATCAAGTCACAAGATACAAGGCCTTAGATCATAAGGAGAAGCTAATTTCACAATCCTAGGCTATTTGCAAAGGACCCCTGCTTCCAGCTCTGAGTTTCAAGTTTAAGATCCATACCAGGTATATTTTAACAGTCAAAGTTTACAGCCTGAAAAAGGAGAGGTATTATTTGTGTGTCAAAGGTTTAAACCTTATTGAATGCAATAAATGAAACTTTTTTTTTTTTTTTTTTGGTGGGAGCAGGGTTTAAACTCATGACCTTGCACTTGCCAGGCAGGTATTTGTGCCACGGAGCTATCTCCCCAGCCCCCAATGGATGAAACTTCTGCTCTGTACCTGGAAGCAAACAAAGAGAGCTCACTGAAGATATCAAGAACAAAATGATTCACTAGGTCAATTGTTGAATAGTTTAACTTATGCCACAATGGTAAACATGTTTCTAAAATTATTCAAAGCTTAAGAAAAATTCCAGTAACTTCAAAGATGAATTGAGGCTTATATGGGCTAGAATTGTAGAAATGAAACCAGTGAGCATAGAATAATTCTTAATAACCCTATGCTACAGCGTTCAGGAGCCTCATCTGGAGAAGCAAGGCTTCCCAAAAGGAAACAGAACACAGAATTATTACCTCACTATAATGATCTCAGAAACAGTCTGTATATTTTGCAGTTGCTTCTATTGAAGTTTCCTGAGAGTCTTGAGTTAGTTTTGCATTCTACAGAAGACTAGGTACCTAATGATATAAGGAAACAAATCAACATTCTGGCCCAAGGCATTTGGTAACCGTGTCACCAAAGTATGTCCCTCACGTTTACTGTGCCGTTTCCCAATTTCCTAATCTTAGACTCCCTACCCTCTTTTCCAGGGTCAGTTATTAACTGGGATCATTATCAGTAGTCCAGAGAGGCTGACACTATTAGTTTAAGAAAGAAAACATATGGTGAGGAAACCGCCTGCAAGGAGCGCTTGTCTTTCTTAAACAGAGCATGGTAGAGTGTGGTTGCCAAAGGTTCTCCCAGCACAGCACCTCCTCGGCTTCTGCTTATTGACACTCTCACATTCACCAATTAGAAAGATGTAAATTTATGAGTAGGTGATTAGGAAAAACTGCAGAAGCAGCCCAGCCTTTTGCTGATCACTAAAACAGAAAGAGAGAGGCTACCAATTTCTCTAAATTGCTAGACTTTGGAGAGGTTTTACCTCTTTTTTAGAAAAAAAAAATCTGCAGATTTTTTTTGTCTTCAATGTTTCTACTTTTTTCAGCCAAGCATGGTGGTGCACACCTGTAATTCCAGCACTCGGGAGGCTGAGGCAGGAGGATCAGTGTGAGTTTGAGACCAGCCTGAGCTCAAGGCCAGCCTGAACTGCATAGTGAGACCCTGTCTCAAAAAGACCAAAAAAAAAAAAAAAAAAGTTTGTACTTTTGCAACAATACATTGAGTAAATGCTCAATTTCATTGCCATCTAAATAAAATGGCATCTTCAAAATATATACTGAAGGTAAACTTAAAATTAAACTTCATGAGGTAGCTTGGCAAAGATTGTAAAAATGCTACACTGTTTTACTGTAAATAATGGAAATATGTATACTATTCCATCTCTATTATGATTAAAAGTTTTTTATGAAAAAAGTAAAACAAAACTTAGAGTTCAATATTTGATAATGCTTATTTCCCCCTAGAAAACAACCTTTATTTCAAATATTTTCATTATTTACTAGTTCAGTTCAATGTAATTTACTGCCAGGTATTTTTCTCAAATGTAATTCTGAAAAATCATTAGATTTTAACCTTTAAAAGATAATCAGAATCCCAATAAAATCCTCACCATAGTCACAGCATAAAATCTGTCATTTTTACTTTCAAATCTCACTAAACATGCTGCCTTTGAGTACAGTATTAAATTTATATTTGATTTATTATCAAATACAGGGTGCAGTAATTTCATTTTAGATCTCTCACACTTAAACAACACTTAACAGAACTGGGAGCTGTTACCAAGGTTGATAAGGGTTGGTATAACAAGTAAATGAGACAATTGCCATTTGTACATGTATGAATTATGTGACAGTATTATGAGTCAGTATCACTGTGAAATAATAGTTAATTATTGAGCTCACAGTAAGTAAAGTGAACTATCCCTGCAGGGAGTTCAAAGTAGAGGTTAAAAAGGAGGCCTCCCTCTCTGCCTTTCTTAAACCTTTCCCAATCTTGTAATATTTTCTTTGAAGAAAGAAACACTGCTAAAAAGTATTGAAGGAGCTTTTGTAAGTATTTCATCGCTATCAGCTCATCCAGATGGTAGCAAGGTGTCTGCAGTTGATTCCGCATCTCACACAAGTGAGGCAGACAGAACCTTGAAATAGACGCTAGCAGAGCAAAAGCTGTCAGCAGATCACGTAGTACACAGACTCCTGTGCTTCCCAACACTGAAAGACAAATGGAATCGCATGCCAAGACAGTGCCAAATTCTCATCACATGTCAGCAATAAGGAGCTACAGTTCCTCTTAAATACTGAGTAAGTTGTTTGAAAAATGTAATAATTACTGTCATTTCTCAAGAACTCACTTGCTGAGCCTCATAGGTACAAAAACACAGAACATTTCTCATCACTTGAGGCAGCAAATTCTGTACCAACTTCATGGAATACCTGAATATTTGTTTAGATATTGTTCTGTGAAGATATACAGGGGTGAAATTCACATTGGCCTGGATGGATTGCATAAACCAGATTCCCTTCTCCTTGTTTAGCACCATTTAAATTAGCTGAAAATCTAAGTAGAACAAGAAGCCTAGTGTCCCCCACAGCGTAAGAGAATTCCTCCTGCTTGTCTGCCACTGACTAGCACGCTGTTTTTCTTTCCCTCTGACTTTGAACTAAAATTGAAGCATTGGCTCTTGCTAGGTCTTAATCCTGTCATGCTTTAGGCTGGTGCTAAATCTTGGGCCATCTGGGTTTCCAGTTTGCCAACTGGCCCTACAAGTCTTGTCAGCCTCTACAGTAGTCTGAGCCAATTTTCTAAGTAAATCCTTTTAGGCATTCTAAGAGACGTACTCTGTTGGTTCTGTTCTTCTGGAGAACCATCATGATTATACTCCTTTATGAAAACTACATTTATTTCACTTCTGAGTTGAGAAAACTAAAGATTCAGGAACATATTCTCATTTTCTCAGATTTCTTCTGCTGCTAGACTATAAGCTCCTCAAAGACAAATATTTTTTGTCTGTTTCATTCACTGATGGGTTTCATGCATCCTGTATAGTGTGTCACATTGTAGAAGCTCAGACTGTTAGCCAAGTTAATGTATTCAAATGAAAAATAATAGAGGAAAGGCTAAAAGTTTCTCTGACAGCTATGAAGATCTGTTATTTTAACCTGAATAATTATCTGAAGGGTTCTTGATGTTTTCAGGAAGTAGCCCTCTAAAGAGTAGCCTTTAAGGGGGACGCCCCCTCAGGACCCCTCTCCTGTCGCTCTCAGACAGGAGCGTTCTTTCCTTCAATAAATATGTTCTCAAAAAAAAAAAAAAAAAAAAGAATAGCTTTTAAAACCTAGAAGTTCATATGAACTCAGCACTAAAGCTATTTCTTATTGAAAGGATAGAATAAGGGCCCAAAATGATCCCAAAAACGGGCATGCAACAGGAAACTTAATTGGAAATGAAAGTGAAACACTTTATTCCAGACAGCAACTAAATTTATATGGATGACAGAGGCCTTAGCTTAGTAAGAGCATAAATCTAAAAGTCCCAGAAGAATTAATTGACAGGGAGCTTGATATAAATCAGTACATAATAGTGATTGCCAAATAAGTTAATGTAATTCTTGGCTGCATTAATAGAATATTTTGTCCAGATCAAGGGAAATAATAATTTCATTCACTTATGCCTCTATATCAAACCACATGTAAGCCACACACTAGGAATAGAGGGAACCTGGAGTACATTCAAAGGAGAACCACCGAGAAGATGAGGAAGGAGCAGAAGATGTTTGCTGGAAGGAAATGTCTCAGATGCCTTCAAAATTTGGTCGAAGGAATTTCAGCCTCTTCATGTCTGAAATATATCAGGCTCTTTTTGCTGACTGGCCCTAGACGATGACCCCAGAAGGTGGAGCCTAATGAATGAAAAGTTAATGCTATTTTCCACTGCCGTAATTTCCTCATAAAAGCAATTCAATTCTCAATCCATGGCATTGTTCACAACTGACAAAGCTACAGTATGTATTTAGCTGGTAATTAAATGCCCTAGTGGTCAAACATGATATGAAAGTTGAAAAACAGTGCTGGCCAAGATGAGAACATCAAAACTGAAACCCACTGTATGCTTACTAGTGTCCTTACTATGTGGAGAGCATCCGTTGACATTATTTTGTTGAATCATCAGGAACAAAATGAGATGAAGTCACGCCTGTAATCCCAGCACTCGGGAGGCTGAGGCAGGAGGATTGGTGCGAGTTCGAGACCAGCCTGGGCTACAAAAGTGAGCTCAGGACCAGCCTGAACTGCATAGCGAGACCCTGTCTCAAAAAGACAAAAAAAAAAAAAAATGAGATGAAGTATATTCATTTCAGAAAGTAGGAAACGTATGCCAAGGAGTTAAGGAACTCACTTATTGTCACATATTTAGTGAGTAGAGAAATATATGTTGCTATGATTCTGATGGTCTTTCCTCCAAAAGGGAAGACTTCAGTTTGATTACCAGTTAGGTTCAGTTGTGTTTTTTCAAACCAGTAGTAATCCTTAGGAATGGAATGGGCACTGTCAATAATTCTGCAAACACACAGGAAAAAAGTACGTTCCACTTGAAGTTGAAAAGATCACCTGCATCAGAGCACCTGCCCCAGACCAGTTAAAATGTTCCATACTGTGTTGGCCACTGAAACCGCATGTGGTGATGCATGCCTGTGATCCCAGAGCTGGGGAGGCTAAGGCAGGAGGATCACTGTGAGTCTGAGCTGCATAGTGAGACCCTGTACCAGTAAATAAATTTTTATAATAAATTTTAAAAAATAAAATAAGATGTTCCATGTTTTATCTACATCATACCTGTTAAGAGGTCACAGCTATATTATAAGCTCTGTACAAAGGAAGTTTTTTTTTCCATCTACATTTTTGCATAAAATATTACTTTTTCTATGATCTATGTCAGATAGTAATGCCGGGGCTTATTAAAAAAAAAATCCTCCTGAAAATTTGCATTTTAGAGAGAGACAGAGATAGAGACAGAGACAGACACAGCAATCCTTGCAGTGCCTAGCTAGCACAGCCTCACGCAATGCCCTCCCGCCTGCATCCTGCCTCCATGATCTTGCTACCATCCTCCCTGTAATCTCTCAGTTTCTCTTCCCCTACCAGCCCAGCTCCTGCGGCAACCTTGTTGCTTGCTAAACAACCACCTTCGCACATGGTATTCTCCAAAGTCAACTGTCTCAGAGTCTGGCTCTACCAAAGAGCTGAGGGCAGTACTTTCAGACTTTACATTCCGTAGGCTCTATTTGAAATTGCAGCCCCTATCGCTGAAGCTTCCTATTTCACATAGCTGCCGTACATTTTTCCTCAGAACTTATCAACTATAGATGGTGATCACAGAATACAATGACTATTTAAATTTAAAAAATTATTACACTTGAAGACACATTGCTATTAGTTCCCCTGAAAATATGACCTTTATTTTGAACATATTTATCTCTTCAGTCTTGGTAAAGTGTCTGTCATTGTAATTAGGTTAATTTAAGCATTCACTGTGTTTTGCAACCATATCTTATACATTATATATATTAAATTAGTTTTCAGAAGTACTTTTACTCAGTGCTATTCTCTTGAGCTGAGGATAAATATTTTCTTGCTGAATTAAGGCATTTTTATGAGGCAATTAATTTTAAATAAGTTACATGTAGATCTATCACATACTATTTGCGTACATAATATGTATTCACTCTTTGTATAAACATCTCACAAACATGTAAAAACTCCTCTAAAAATATAGAAAAACAGAAAAATATCTATTAAGATATAACAGTTTCTCTAAAAAATGTAAATGTAAAATGTAGATGATGTAATTTAGGTAATTGTACCTAAGTAACATGATTATGAAGAAATATGTTGGCTTTCTATACAAATATTTCTAAGAGAGAAGTAGTCATTAGGTAGTATATATGTGAGTCTTAAGATCATAGATTTTGAGCTGGTAAAAAAAAAAAATCTTTTTCCTCATTGCTTCATTAAATGTGTTCTCATTTCCACCAGGTCCAGTGGTATAGGTCAGCAGATTAAGCACTTGCTTAGGGAAGTGCAGGGGCCAGGGTTCAGTTCCTGGCCCCGCCTGTTGCACAGGCCCCGCTCTCTGCTATCCAGTGTGCTGAGCCAGCGATGGAGTCCCGGCATGGTGGCGCGCATCTGTAATCCCAGCACTTGGGAGGTAGAAGCAGGAGGATCACTATGAGTCAGTAGTGAGACCCTGTACAAAAAAATAAAAAAGAAAAGAAATATTTCCACCAACATTAATTGCATTTTCAAGTCTGTTTGTGCCTTAGGCATGTCAGGTTACTCAGCCTACAGGTGGAACAAATGAACCAGATTATTCTTTCCTGGAAGGACTTCCAAAGTGAGTTGGAGAAAGAGTACAGAGATTGATATTGATCCATTATCCCCCTTGGAGTCAGCAGAAAAATTGCCAATATGCTTATCAGTGAATGATACACAGGTAGAGCCAAAAGGTTTTAGTTGGAAAAGCTTCTTAAATAAATGAGAAGGATTTCACCTGGACGGAACATGCTCGTGGAAGGTGTAACTCGTCCTCAGTTATTAGCTCTTCTCACCAGCGCCTCTGAAGAATTAACAGGGTCACCAAGCTGAAGCGCCACAACAGGAAGTATTTTAACTCTTACTGTGACCTGCCTAGCAGCAACTGTGAAACCATAACGATATCTAAGTTGCTTAGTGTCAAAATGTGCTATTGATTCACATCTGCCTATACTACTTGATTCTTTTATTTCCCATGATGAAAGGACGGGCAGCATTTTTGATTGGTGTCAGTTCAGTGGTAATATCTGGTGCTGCAACATTTTGAAGGTTCATTTCACGTAATTTTCCATTCTCGACTTCTAAGTCTCTCACTTAGTCAGACTTTTCGCTCTTCCTCTGAAATTCTTACCTTAATAGGATCATTTCCTAGTCAGTTCAGTTACAGAAAGTAAATGCTGAAAGCACTATTCAATAAAGCCACGGCAGATAAATTAGTTTTAAAACACGTCTGTTTCTACAAGGAAACACTAGTAGCAGTTTAGAATCAATACACATTTATTTTTGCTCATGAATTTAGGTGTGTACTTTTTTCAAAAAACTTGAGCATCCTGAATTGGATCATGCCAACAAGTTAACATTATTTTGGGCCGCTTTTTGAAATATGGCTGGTCTGACAAAAAAAAAAAAAATAAAATCATGAATATGTTAACCCTTCAGGACTTGGAATGAAAAGCGAAGGTTTATTTTGTTTGGCCAATTTGTCGACACACATTACGCATCTAGCAAACCACAGCTCCAGGATCTTCTAAGACACAACAAAAGCTGCAGCGAGAATGAAGCCAGCAGCTGCTGCTGAGCACCACCTGTCAGGGAGTGCTCTCCTGCCAGTGTGCAGCGCCTTCCTCAGGCAGGACGCTGGTAGGCAGGAATGCAGCATGAGCCGCAAAGGCAGTAGATGCTGCATCCTGATAAGGTTTTAATGGACATGAGTATTTCAGCAAAGCTATAATAGTGACAGCTTAAATTCAGTATCAGAGAAAGCCTTTAATTAAGATTTATAAGGCCAGCTACTAGGAGGAAATATAAAATGATGGTTTGACGTGGCAAAAAAAAAAAAAGAAAGATGAATGATGGTCCCTGTGGTTTCTATCTAATCCTCATTCTAACTTAGATGAGTTAATAAAGTGCCCAAATCTGAAGCCTGTTGTAGCTCTGTCTCGGGGGATGGGGAGAAACAAGTCAGGAATTATTCAAGCCATTTTATGCAAGTAAAATGGACGATGATCTTTGTGTGTAGGGGAGGTCAGTACAAAGGCCACTGGCTTCCTCTAGGACCAGAAATCTCCACTCCCAGCTGCAGCGATGCCCAATGCAGTTAGTCTTGTCCCCACCAACAGTGAATAGGACTCTCATCCCGTTCCCCATCTTTTCTTATTCAAAGTCGCCTGTGTGTTCTCAGTGAAAATCACACCCCTGATTTTCCACCAGTGCTGCTGACCTTCTCCCTAGACAGCCCAAAGTAGATCAGCATAGTATACTCTTCCCAGCACCGACCCTGTGGGATCCACATGCTTCTTTCTACGTGGAGGCAATCATAAAAGCACAGCATGCACCTGGACTAGGATCCTGCTGAGAAGGTAGTCTTTATCCTGAAAGAAGCCAATCGAATGGAGCAAGTATTTGTAAGAACTGAAAAGTCATAATATACTGAAGAAACCTGTGCATTTGTTCTTATTATAATTGGGTTGGTCTAAACATTTCTCTGTAAGCATCAGAATCATAGAAACTCTGATTTGGAAGGATTATGTAGCTAAGGACAACACTGATCTTAAATACTTTTATATACAGGAATTAAGTACAGTATCTTAAACCTGATAACCATGGTAAGACTTCTTTTGCGAGTTATGGCTTAGTTATTCAAGTTAAATTTGGGCTGAGGGAAAGGCAGTACAACCACATATGACATGGGGTAGACATAAAATGTCAGTACTGTTTTGTGTTTTAATGTAAGGAATTATGATAAAGGAGTTTCAAGTCATAATTGTGGTATTTAGCTTAGGCATTATTTAGAATTAGTAACTCTATTAATACATATCAGTATATTTTCTTATAGAGAATTAAGATCATTGTTAATACCTTCACTATAAGTAGATAATAAAGCCAAATATTTGGCAAACAGTATTTGTTCATATTTTTACTCATTAAGTATAAATCCAGGGATTCCCTACTTTACAGTATCATATACAATCTTCTTTGATAACAGAATATTTCAATACTCTTACTTTTTTTACAGATGAGTTCCGAACTTAGCCCATAATCTTCTCAAAATTAGACATTGTTTCTTAACTTCTCCTAATATTCTAATGCAGAAAGGAGTCCCTGGGGCCTAACAGGCACTTAGTACATGTTTCTTGAGCACAGAAGAGATGGATGAAAGTTCGGATTGGTGCCAGATGCTGTGCAGCTTCCTTGCATAGGCAAGAGTGACACTGATGCTTCCCCCACAGAGTTGGTAGGTTAGTTGGAGAGACAGCAGTGTGGAAAGGACCTTGCAGTTTATACAGTAAAAAAAAAAAAAGTTAATAGAAGTGCAAAAGAAATCTAATAAAAGCACCAACATCATCAAAGGAAACTCCAGGGAAGGTTTTATGTATTATTTTCCTTTTGCATTTTTCAGTACATATTTCCTAGGTGCAAATATACTCAGATATTGTTTAAGATACTAGAAACAATGGACTCAATAAGAAACACTGCTCTCGTGCCCTTGTGGAGAAGCTATGTGTGAGTACTGAAGTCTGCGGACCACCACCACCACCACAGGAAGTTGAGGGAAGGCACAAAGGTGAGACCTACAGATATTCAGAGAGACACCTACATTGAAGGTGTCTAGCTCCAAACTCCCAGTAAATTGTAGAGACATCACCTTTCACAGTAATATTTCAGTCAACTTTCCCAGTACCAAAGCTATTTTGATCTTTACTTGATTGTCTTCTGTATCACGTCTCAAATAATTCTTAGATTTTTAACTTCCTAGTTGTGAAAGGGGAAGGAACTGAGCTCTCTTGCCAAGGTAGTTTTTTTTTTTTAATATGTAATTTTCATTCAGTACACAGTAATTACATTCATCATGGGAGGTTGGCGCTTGTTCATAACACAACTTACTTATTTATGTATCCCCTATACCTTTCCTTCCTCCCTGCCCTTTGTGCTCCTCTTACCATGTGCAAGAACTGTCTCCTGTCTCTCTGCTTCCCACTACCTTTTATTTTTCTCTTCAATTTATTTATACCCAAGTTTCTCACATAAGAGAAATTGCATAATATTTAAGCTTGTGTCTGGGATGCTACTTAACTTTAAGCTCCAGCCACAAGAGAGCTAGAGATGTGCAGATGTGACAGGGAAGACCAGAGATAGCTGGGCTAAGAGGATGATGGCTCCACAGCAAAGGCAAGGGAAAGAATAGTAAGCCTATTTGGGGGAAGCCAACTCACTTTCAGGAATGTTAAGGAAGAGGAAAGCTAGGATTTCTATAGGAAAGGTTTTCAAATACACAATCAGAAAAAAAAGGAAGAAAGAAAGAAAGAAAGAAAGAAAGAAAGAAAGAAAGAAAGAAAGAAAGAAAGAAAGAAAGAGAAAGAAAAAAAACCAAGATTCCATAACTCCAACTTGATTATTTTTTTCCTAATGTGCTATGATTTGAAACCATCAAATCAAGTAAGATTGGACTAGGAATAAATAATGTGGGAAGGTGGAATTTTGATAGCAGAACACTAAGGGGGAAATAGAGAAAGGCCAATAAAGGGCTTCGAGGATGTTCATTCAGAGGAATGGAAAGACTCAATGGGGAAAGCCAGTGGAAATGAAGGGAAGAGATGTAAAAGAAAATGACGGGCAGCATCATGGAATGCTGGAACACACCACACAGTGTGAGGATCCAGGGCAGCTATCTGGCCACTCGATTGGGCAAGGCCTGCTGGCCTTGAGGGATGACAATGAGTTAACAGAGAACAAATGATGTTAACTGAATACTTTAAAAAATTAAGATCCAACAGGAGAATACGAAGAACAGCTGGGGGATACAGCTCATTGGTGTCAGCGCCTACCTGGAAATCACAGGGTCCTGAGTGCAATCCCTAGTACTGGACAAAGAAAAAAAAGAATATACATATACGTGATCATTGAACATGAAAGTTTTTGAGAATATCACTAAAATAATTGTTTTTAAAAACAAGTATTTTAAATAGAATTGTGTCATTAAATTGGGATTTTTCTACTATTTAAATAATCTATAATATATTAAAGTTTTAATATTTAAATTTGTTTTGGAAAATTCTACTTCATGTGAAAGGGATTTTTATTTCTTTTTTATAAATTTATCAAAACACAAAGCTACTATGAAAAGTTACTTAATTCATATACAATTTGAGGCAGAATTATTAATATTACTCACAATATAAATCCTTATACACATACACACCCACAGATATATACATATGCACATAAAATATAAAGCAAGAAAGATATACAGTTGTAATTAACACTGGAATTTTATATAAGCATATTAGTTCAAAGTAACTACTATTTGAATTACTAATTTTTAAATGAAAATAATGTCTTATTTAAGGCTAAGTTATTAATTTAAATATGCTGAATGTTAGTTTAAAGTCATTTTCCCACTGCTATGCTGAAATCCTCCTCTCCAGATTAGTGAGTGCCCTGCCTTAAGCAACTCACTATGTACTGCTCATTAATTTGAAATACCTTTCTATTCAAAGTGTTTCATCCTATTCTAATTAAAACCATCTTTATTGAATAGAGTCAGTGTTTGTCTATATAGTCCATGTTATTACATTTCTAATTTCATCATGCTGGGCTTTTAGTTACTACACAGTTTTGTTAGACAATACTTGCTATTCATTTTCAAAGCAAAGTTGGAGTGAAAACAATAATAATAGTGAACTTGCAAACAATGAAATTTTATGTTGAAATAAATTGCACTAATTTGGCTTTCAGAGCTGAATACAGGGGCTGGGGAGATAGCTCCATGGCACATGTGCCTACCTGGCAAGTGCAAGATCATGAGTTTGAACCCCAGTCCCACAAAAAAAAAGAAAGAAAGAAACAAAGAAAGAAACAAAGAAAGAAAGAAAGCTGAATACTGCCAAAGGAGGCCTCTTAATGCAAAATACAAGGTAGAACTTTTCATTTTTGAAACTATGGAAAAAACTAAAGAGTCAGCCTTCAGAAATTAAGCTGACATAATGAAGCACAATTCAAACTGTAGGGCCAGGGAGATAGCTCAGTAGAATAAGCACTGCCTGGAAAGCACAAGGACCTGAGCTCAATCTCAGTTCAAAAAAAAGAAAGTCCTTAACACATGCAATGGGACAATGGGACAATTCAAACTATAAGCAACAAAGAAAGATTTGATATTTGGTCAAAGATCCTGAAAGGCCACTAGCCTGTGGCAGGGCAGGATTCTCTCATCTGAGATCATCGTGGTCAGTAACTCCTTGAGCGAAAATGTGTGCACTTTCAAGGAAATTGTGGAAAGACATTGACCACACTCATAAGAGGAGAGCAGCAGAGGGCTGGGGAGATAGCTTGGCAGTCTGAACACCTGCCTGACAAGTGCAGGGACTGGAGTTTGACCCCTGATGCCACATGCCATGCCAGTCTCAGAGCCCACTGGCAAGCAAAGCTGAAATTGAGGCTGAGACAGGAGGATCATTATGAGTCGAAGCAGTATAGTGAGACCCTGTACCAGAGAGAAAGAGAGAGAGAGAGAGACAGAGACAGAGACAGAGACAGAGAGACAGAGACAGAGAGACTTTTTTCACCTGGGCTTCTGATGATCCTTGTAATACTAAAGTCTACGTTAAATTGTCACACATGTGAAACATTCTTCCTTTAAGTCAGACTTTGTAAGAGTGTGAAAGAGACCTTAGTAAATTTGTCTTATGGTCGCCAGGTGTGATTTATCCCACTGATAAATAACTAATTTCAATTCTGAGGGACTAACATGACTCTGCTGGAATATGTGTCGTTATTGTAAGAAGAAGTTCTGCATTTTCAAGGGAGAATAAAAATGTCTCACGAAAATATAGAACATTTTTTTTCGTTTAAAAACACATAAAATGTGAGGCTAAAGCCATCTGTCCCTGCTGCCTTTACTGATTTTAAATCAGCTCTAACCCATTCAGTCTCCTCAAATGTTAAATTACCAGCCACCACTCTATTTCTCCATGCTTAAAGCGAGGGTCATATAACTGATTCCCTCTGCAAGCCTGAATTGATATTTAAACTAATCCAGGCATGTAGGGAATATATTGGCCTTTTTTAAAACAATAAAACATGGATTTACTAGCTGAATACTTTAGGGTCCTAGGGTAGATTAAACTGATCCCTCTCAAGAGCATTCTCTACAACCCTATCAGGGAACAGAAACTACTGTGATGTCACTCAGATATGACAAATAAATGGCACACATTTGAAACAATTCAGTTAGTTTCTACATATTTCTATACCTTCCAGCCATCGGGAAAGTTTTTGTAAAACGCTGACTTTCAGATATTGCTCTAGGCCCCTGGCTAAGAAATCCCAGAATTCTCATTTTAAAATAAATTCACTGAATATTCAAACATGACCCAGCAGCAGACTCTAACTGCTATGGGATAATAAAAGACCACACTTAGATATCTGTGAAGACAACATCATCCATATCATGCAAGATCTTGAGGATATTTTAAAGCATATTTAAGCTAAATACAACATTATCACTTTACAAAAGAGACGACTGAAGCCAAGGAAGCTGAATGAATTTCTCATAGTGATTAACCTAGAATTCAAGTCTGTTGTTAAACTGAATTGTCAAATGATAATAAGCTAGGTGAGGTAAGAGGTCACCAAAATTTCTCTAGCTCTGCAGTGATGTTCCAGTTCCTGGTGCTCACTACCCAATATCCAACTGCTGTGACGACTTTACTTTGGCCTGTACAACCCATGAAATCAGGAGAACCATGGGAGCTTTCAAGTTACAGAGTAAAATTTCAGGGAAGTGATTATAGTGACATATTACTATTTAAAACAATTAGTGCTAAGTCCTGTAGGAATAGATCACTGTTGGGTTCTTGTGGACAAATCAAGAAATGACCAGATGCTCCTTACTCCTCACTGCTGATGGCAGAGAATGGCCCTGGCTGGCATGTGCTTCTCTTCCTACCTCTTTCCTTCCTGTCCCTGCTTATGGCGAGCACTACCTCTCTATTGTCATTCTCCTTAAATTAACACAGAGACAAGGAAAACCCCAAGCCACTGGAAGATGTATGTATCTGCCATGTTGACCAAAAGTAACTATTTCTTCCAGGGAGAGTAAAACTGCACGAAAATTATAACTATACTATGCATAACATGGTATGACAAAAATATATTTGTTAAGATGTGCTGTTATGAACTTAGAAAGAAAGGGCTTTTTATTGTTTGTAACAATGGTAAGACTTATGTGACCGGATATGATGATCAGATTCTACAAGTCACTCCTACTTTGCAATGTTAAATATATGTAATTAATGAATATGTATGTATGCAGGTCACTATTAATACGATATATAACTGCTTAAGTCTTTTAATAGCAAAGTGATCAGCAACTATAAAGTGAACATTCTTAAGTAAACAGCAATTCTGATAATTTTGCTGTTAAAATCAACAATTATACAAACAGGTGCACAGTAGATTTTTTTAATATTTGAATGTGTACCAAGGGGCTTTAATAATGACACATATTAATATGGTGTTCTAAAATAAGCAAGTTAATTTCACTTGTAAGAACTTGATGTAAGAACCTACACCCAGAAATATTCCACACAATCTCTACTTCTATGGAAGCCTTGTACTTTAAATCACAATAATACTGCTTTTGTATGCACATCACATCAAGCATTACACAAATTACATTTCAAATGAATCCTTTTACTTGCTTACTGGGAATCCAACAAATAAATATAATGTATTGTGATAAGACACATTTTAGTGTAGACATGTCAAATTTTGAATGATCAAATATAAAAGCATGCAGTACAGTATCAATTAGTCCAACTGTTTCATAGCATTTAAAACCTACATGGTTCTTATATTCCCCTCTAATTTTGCTATCTCAAATATGCTTGTGATCTAAAAGCCTGCTGTTTATTTTAACTAAGTCTTTGCAGCTAACAAGTGAAATATGAATTTTGAAATGGAAAAAAACAAAGTTGTACACAAAGTGGAATGACTCTAACCAGAACCGGTGCCTCATATTTAGAATAATCTATTTGCAATTTTCAGTGCCATGTCTTACAAATAGGAGATATTTAGTGTAGATATATTGAATAAACACACAGATGTTTTAACAAAGCTCTACAAAATTTTCAGAAAGAAACTATTACCTAGGTTGTTAAAAGGATCAGAGCAGTCAAAAACTAAAATTATAGCACCCTCAATATAGAATTAGGACCTGTTTCCCTGAAGCACTTGATGCCTCTGTTGTGCCTTGAGGAGACAGTTGCAGAGAATATAAAATGCAAAACATAAGAGTATTTTTTCTTAGCTCTTCCACACTTTGTTACTACTACATCGCCCCCTGTTCTGTGGTGCCGTGTACATAACTGATCCAACAAAGAATCGCCTAAGCCAAAGTCAGCCTTGAAATTGCTGTCTTTTCGGGGGGGCAGGGCGGACTGAGATTCGAACTCATGATCTTGCACTTGCCAGGCAGACACTTGTGCCACGGAGCTATCTCCCTAGCCTCGAAATTGCTGTCTCTGAATAAGTCGCTTAACTTACATGGATCAGTTTTTTCCCTCAGTTTGTCATTGGTAAGATGCATTGCTTGAAATAAACAACTTAGTATTCAAATTCTCTAAATTGGTTCGTTTGGTGATATAGTTAGGTGAAGAATAAAGCATATCAGAAGAAATAAGTAAGTAAAAATCCTCCAGAAATTGAATCACACGTCTTGCCAATTTCAAATAACAGATGATTCAAATATCACTCAGCTTCTCCCAACTCACTAAATAGTCCCTCTCCTGTAGCTCTCATTGAGGAGTTGTTATCTACTGGAGGGTTAAATAAATTACATCATATTACTAATACCTTGGTTTTTGTAAAATAAACTTTGCTTCAGAAAGTTACCCCATGGTAAAAAAAGACATGAGGAGGTGAAAATAAGTTGTCACTGCATACAAACACGAGTGTAATTCCCTTACCTTAGCACCACTCCGTGAATATATTTGTACCGTGAATTGCTGCATCATGTTGTCATTGCTAAAATCCAAATCTTAATAAAATCTCATGTTTCTAACACTGGTAATAATAAATAATCGGGCATGTGTCTCATATCTGACCATGACTAATCCAAATATGTGAAATCTTGAACAAACTAAAGAAAAAGAAGATGATAAGAATGATTCCACACCTCAGAGTACCCCTGTGTGAAGGACTCCAGGACCCTAACTTTCAGAACTTGTGTTTACCAACCTAAATATACTTCATATTGTCTTAACTAGCAGTACTTGTGATTTTAAGGAAAGTAGCCTTGCAACTCATAGCTGAAGTGACAAATAAGGTTAGCAGCTTATACAGAGGCTTGTGTGTCTAAAGGAAAGAAGTGCTTGCTTGTTGATGTCACTTCTTAGTTTTCTAATGCAAACTGAATGTGTGTGGAGCATAACTATAGGAATGGATGCGGCCCTGACAGGATCTGTCTGAAAAAATGAAGGTTAACAGGAAGGCTGGGGCCCTACAACACAATGAGTCAGAGTGAAGTGATCAGCACCCTCAGACACCAGACACAATTTCTCTTAGATGGCAAGAAACCAGGGCCCTGATTCAGCTGGTTCTTTTATTTTTTTTAACTTGCAACATTTAGTAGGTATTTTTTTATTACTGTCTCATTCACTTATTGTTTTCAGCAGATGCTAAGCATTTCTACATGCCACCAAAAGTGTGAAGATGATCTTTTTCTTGGTGCCACTAGCTTATAAGTTTCCTTGCAGATACAGGTAACTCCATGCTTTCAGAAATAACATATTAAACCCATCTCTGAAAAGGTACGTAAAAATTAATTAATTACTTTCTGCACATGAAGAGAGATTCTGGACTCAAATGGCTAAAATGTTGCATATAATAGCTAATGAATTGTTTTCCCCATATTCGTGGTTACCCCATCTACTTCTTAATCTTGGTCCAATGAGTGTGTTCATTCTAGATACTTTCCTCCCAACATGACTGATGGCTTTCTATCTTGCTTCAAAGATAGTACATATCTGAGACAGATATAACAATGCAATTTGAAGATCATAATGTTATTTAAGAGGAAGGGAAACCTCAAAACTCTTCAGAATACTCTTTTTCTAGCTGCTCTAATAATGTCTCCATTTAGCATAGAAAAGGTTTCATGCCTGGTATAGGAAATGTGGGTTTTATTGAAGTCAAACCTTTAAATGTCAGGGACTGCTTATATGTAAAATTATATTTTAGAGGAAGTCGATTAGGTAAGTTTTCAGATTTAACTCTGAAAAAAGTATTCATAGAAACCATTTAGCTTTTGGGCCATCCCTGGTCATTGAACTCTCTGTTCATTACAACTGTATGGTTCAGTGTTACGGATTCATATAGCCACATTGTTGTTTTTCTGTGTGTTCTGAATTTGTCTACCTAATCTCTAGTTATTTTTCTTTCCAATTCTTCTCCATTTATCATTTAGACCCTTGGAAATCCATCATCTGCAATTAGGACTTCCCTCTTTCATCTCTCGTATCTTCTGATGCACTCCATGTGCACTTGTTGTCACACCCTCACACACTCCATCATCTGTTTCCGTGCTGCACTGTTAATGAGGACGCAGAATTAATCAGCAGAAGAGAGCTCAATGAATGTATGAGCGCTGATGATCTCCATCACTCCAAATTAAAAAGTGTTTCCTGCTTAGATTATAAGAAGATTCTAATTGTCTATGCATTAAGATTCCTACATACTGGTTTCTGCCACAGGACCGTATTAGGCGAGTATCAGCCACTGACATGATATAATCTGAGGAAATGAGAGCCCCTGTTCTTTCCTGTGCTTAAGATTCTAATGGCTCAGTTATCATCTATAGTTGAATGACACTGGCAATTAATTTGGGAGGAGTATATGAAGCATTATTGTTATAATTCCTGACTTCAAAGTTCCTCATTCACTAAAAGGAGAGATGCAATAAAATGCAAGAGCCCTGCCCTACAGAACAAGAATCAATACAGTGGAAAGGCTGAGTGGAAATACTACAAAAATAGTAGGATACGCTAACAAGCTAAATTGAAGACATCAATAAAACCCATAGCCATAAATACTTTTTTAACTTTTTTCCCTGAAAGTGTCTCGACAGTAGCAACATTACCTTGGGTTCTCATTAACCTTCATGTGTATCCTTAGTTTCTGAATTTGGTCTCATTCTCCTCTTCTAATAACAATGGATAAGAGAGAGGTAGAGTCGACTTAAAGTGAAACTGTGGGGCAAGAGTGACCATTCATACATCCACATATATTCTAGTGCAAACTAAGGCAAAAAAAAAAAAAAAAAAAAAGCATTAGCACATGGTGGTGTTCAAACAAGAAAGATTAACATAAATCAGACAAACTGCAGTAGAGAAAAAAATAAATAAGATGAGTATAATTACTTTAATAAATACAGGGAAATCATGTGTAGGTTTTTTATACTATTTGCACTCCTTGCAATTCTCTTCATACAAGCAAGAAAGGAAGAATAAGCAAAAGCAAATCAACTATTCTTTAAAAAGGTAAGAATTGCCGGGCATGGTGGCTCACGCCTGTAATCCCAGCACTCGGGAGGCTGAGGCAGGAGGATTGGTGCGAGTTCGAGACCAGCCTGGTCTACAAAAGTGAGCTTCAAGGCCAGCCTCAACTACATAGCGAGACCCTGTCTCAAAAAGACAAAAAAAAAAAAAAAAAAAAAGGTAAGAATTTAGAAAGAACAAAAAGATTGATCAATTCACTCTCTTTGTGGAAAAGGTTAAAAATAGCCGGTGTAAAAAAGGAAGGAAAGTATTCAACACAAACAACCGAATGACAACGTAGAGCTTCACATATGATCCAGTGTGAGTAATAATATAAGTATACTTTTAGAAAGTACTAAATAACATAAGCCATACATGTTTTTCCTAAATGTCGCTCATAATGAGGAAACAAAGGATTAAAATTTGTCATAAATAAAGGACAAATTGAGAAAGGTAATAGGAAGGTACTGCTGGTCCTTTTCCCAGGGGAAGGTAATCAAGAGATGGAGGAGAGCATGGAAGGGGATGAAAAGGGAAAGGAACTGAACCGTACGTTGCACGTGTTCCAACTCCACAGAAGAGGTACAGACATTATGTAATAAATTTGCAGCAAAAAAGGAAGGGGATCAGAAATGGATGGAGGGCCGGGTGTGGTGGTGCATGCCTGTAATCCTAGCACTGGGGAGGCTGAGGCAGGAGGATCTGTACGAATTCGAGACCAACCTGGGTTACAAAAGTGAGCTCAAGGCCAGCCTGAACTGCATACTGAGACCCTGTCTCAAAAAGACAAAAAAAAAAGAAAAAAAAAAGTAAAAGAAAAAAAGAAGGAAAGAAAGAAAGAAATGGGTGGAGGGGCAGGAGGTAAAGGAAAGGGGATGAAAAACAGGAAATAAGGTCTACGGTGTACACGTACAGACTCCGTACTAGAAATGAAAGCACTACACACTATTACTATGTGCTACTGGCTGGGGAGATAGCTCCACAGCACAAGTGCCTGCCTGGAAAGTGCAAGGTCATGAGTTTGAACCACAGTCACGTAAGAAAAAAGAGTGCTACTAATAAGAAAAAGACTTTAAAACGATGACTTAAAACTATCTTTAGGCTGGGTGTGGTGGCGCATACCTGTAATCCCAGCACTTGGGAGGCTGAGGCAGGAGGATCACTGCGTGTTCAAGACCAGCCTGGGCTACAAAAGTGAGCTCTCCATCATTTCATATATTGTAAGATAAAAACTTTAAATTCTTCCCTTCACAGTTTTGAAGTCTACAGTCACAATACCCTTACTTGCAGGCACCGTCCTCTGCAAGAGATTTTAATGTATTCTTCCTAAATGAGATTCTGTAAATTTTGACCAATATCCTTCCTTTCCCTCTCCATTCAGACTTTTAGAATTATGATTCTGTTCTCTGCCTTTATGAGTTCCACTGTTTTGTAGTCCATGGAAAACATTTAGATTCTGCATATGCATATTTTTCTTTCTGTGTCTGGCTTATTTCACTTGATATAGTGTTCTCCAGTTTCGTTCATATTCTAATAAATGTGAAAATGTCCTTCTTTTTTAAAGGTGTCTAGTGTCCCACTGCATGTTGGTGGTTCCATTCTGAATCACCTTGAGAGAAGCAAGATATGTGCAGGAGTCCACCAAGAATTCACAGGCTGGATTGGGTGCCCCATCTTGCTCTGGTTAATTTTAGTCAAGTAGGAGAACAACACTAGAAATGCATAAAGTAGTATGCTAAAACTTTACGATTATAATGAAATAATGATATTATAATATTTGCAAGATAAGTAAAAAGAAAAGTTATGAATAATTGATTAAAACCCAGAGATTGTTTGAAGGTAAATGAAGTAATCACTTCAGTGGTAAGTGTGAATATTTCTCCTTTGCCTTCCATATGAAGCATATGAATCAATCATAATTTCATAATTCTAGTTTTAATTTTAGTGGAATTGAAAATGTACAACCTATTTTTAAAAGGTAAACATAGTTTTAAGTATTTTATATTTGTTTGTTTGCTACTCTGAGTATTAAACAAAGAGCAAATAATTTTGAATGTTCCTCTCAGTGTACAAAATGTTCTTGGATGTAAAAGAACTTTTGGTGAGGAAACATGTTGTACCCACAAGCAACTGTTACCATCTTTGCTAGCAGAGATCATTTCCTATATAGTAGACGATAATGTTTCAGAAATATCATTCTTTGAAAGATTTTGATGGAAAATGACAAACGACAGGCAAAAGTATTATCCAAGGTGGACTCAAGAAAAATAACTATAAATACTATTTTTCAACCACATTCAATTTGTCAGATCTATCATTCCAGCATCTATTTAAATGACATCTGGGGTATGGCTTCATGGAACACATTATTTATTGTTCTTAGCCTCCATTTTTTTTTATCGTTAATATACATATATTTATATCTATCTTAAAACTCAATGAAGACTACATTTCCTGAAGTACTTGCTAGACAGTGATTGGTGAATAAATATTAGTGAGGTGCTTAAGAAAGATTATCACAATTTGATTAGTTTGAGAGCTGTCCAGGCACTAGTGAAGTGCACCTCTGGATATGTCTAGGTAGATTACGTACGGGCCCTAGACTCTTCTCTGAAACCTTCTCTGCCTCCTGTCTGTCATGAAGTGAAGAATCTTACTGTACCTCATCTTCCTGCTATGTCGTTCCCACTCTGGAGTCAGCAAACAATAGTATAAAACCTCTGAAACCATGCACCAAATTAAACCTCTCTATCTTTACTTTGTAAGCCTTGGGTATTTTGTGCAATGATGGGAAATTCTACCAGTACAGCTAGATATCCCTATTACGAAAGGAAGAGGTAAAAATATGCATAAATATTAGCTTTAGTCTTCCCTAGTAATAGAGACATTTTTGACTCTCATAACCATGGTGGCCAGGAGGTTAAAACAGGTTACTAGGACAGTTAAAATAGTGAATGCATTGAATATTGTCTTCATAGTAGTTATTCAGAGTACAAGATATATGGGCATGACTATCTTGTCCAGATAATATTAGCACAAAAGTTTCTTCTCCATGAACTAAGATAAACTAATATATAACTATCTTAGCTGTGTTGTGTAAGCATACATTTTTTCTTTTTTATTTTCTTCCTTTCTCCCATCACAGTTTGGTTATTTCTTCCTGTACTGGTTGATATATTGTGTTAACTTGAGAAATTTGAAAGTTTAATTGAATTACTCAGCAGAGAGCCAAAATTCTTAGTTTGTAAACATCCTCATTCTATGCAAGAGTAGGACATAGGCATTATGTGAGTTCTACAACCCCAGGCCCAGGGAGGCTTGTTTAGAATATAAGAAGAGGAGCCAGGCATGGTGGTGCATGCCTGTAATCCCAGCACTTGGGAGGCTGAGTGTGAGTTCAAGTCCAGCCTAGGCTTCAAAAGTGAGTTCAAGGCAGCCTGAACTGCATGCCAAGACCCTGTCTCAAAAAAACAAAACAAAATAATAATTAATAATAATACAAGGAGAGGAGAGAAACTGGCTAGAAGCCGTAGCTGCTGTCCTTCCCTTTGTTCTTCACTGTTTTCTGCTGCCATGAACTGCTGTTCTCTGTCCTGTACCACTCTCCCTGGAAGCCAGCCTGTATAGACTGAAACCTCCACAAACTATGAGCTAAATAAACTTTTCCTTCTTTAATTTTGGATGTCAAGTATTTTGTCTCAGTAATTAGTAAAAAAGTAACTGACATAGTTTCCAATTCACAAAGCTATGATAAAATTGGCATGGTATTGGAAAAAAAAAAAAAAAGGCCTGAGGATCAGTGGAACAGAACAGAAGACGTAGATATAGCTCCAAACATAAAGGAGTCAAACATGTTCATTGGAAGACAGTCTCTTTAATAAATTGCGTTGGAAAATTGGTTACCCACATACTGAAAACTAAAATTAAAGCCATGTCTATCAGCATGCAGTAAAGTCAAAATGAATTATAAATCTAAATAGCAAAAAAGAAACACTAAATTTGCTTGAAGAGGTAACAGGAGGCTCTTCTGATGAGAATAGATCAAATCAAGAGCAGTGCTGCCATGTTAAACTCTTTCACTCAACTGTTCTTTACTTTTCTGCCTAACAAGGATCAGATATACACCACAGTCTAACACTTCTTAGCCTTTCTGAGCTTGCTCCCAATTTTTGTTTACATGTAATTACTCTAGGAAATAGCATATGCATCTATCTTACCTTGGCCTCTTTTCTCAAAGGTTCCAGACTAACAAAATGGGGCAAATATTCTTTCATTAAATATGAGAAAATTGTGTAACATTCTAAGGCCCTTAGTGTACTGAAATGTTCTTTTATAGAATAAAATCTTTGCTTTACCATGTAAGCAGAACCAATAGATTTAAAGACTTTGAAGTACTGGCACTAAAAGACCATATTAAACCCATTAAAATAACACATTTACAAAGGCTAATGCTGCCATTTGTGAAAATAATGAGAAATGTGGGTTTAGGATTCAAAGATAATCCTTGGTCAAGGCCATTTGGCAGATGTCTTAAAATTAAAATGATAGAAAGTAATAATTTCTGAAGTACATATTTCTTTACCAAAGGAAGTAGCTCCCAAAGGCCAATGGTACAGATCAAAAAAGTTTTTTAATACAGTTAAGACCACATGCTCCAAAAGGCACAATCTTGAGCATAGTATTAATAATGAAATGGGAGCTAATGCCTTCAACTGACAGTAAAAAAACATTATAATTTTCATCTGGTCAATATGCAAAAAATCTCAAAACTTCTGTTGCTAAAGAAGAATCTCACATTTCCCTTATTTGAGATTTCTTTAGACGCCTTGAAGCCTAGGAACAGACTATGTGTACAATTTATTTTATCTATTCTTTCATTTCTGTCTTCATTGTTATTTTATCATACAAAAACATATTTGTAATTTATGGTCCATTTTCCCATTGGAGGCTGATTTTTTGAAAATGTCTTTTTTGTGTGTATTTAGTATAGGGTCTATAAGGTCTCACTACATAGATTGGACTCATAGTGATCCTCCTATTTTTAGCCTCTCCAGCCCTGGGATTACAGGTGTGCAACACCACACCCAGTCTCAATCGCCTTCTCAGTGTGCCCCAATGGAAGAGCCAGCACAGCACCCTGGGGACCGAACCTAGCCCCTGAGTCTACTGAAGCAAGCACTTTGATCTGCTGAGCTATCTTGAGAGGGCCTTTTAAAAAATATGTACTATGCAATAATTTTACTATTATTTTCTAATGAATATATTGATTCTTAATGACTGATCACATTATTACAGAATTAATTTTGCACAAAAATAATGTTATAACACAGTTGCATGTGTTCTATAATACAAGAAAACAACCTCTCATGTAATTTTTACTATTTAAGGCTCGTTAGCTTCAGAAAAATCATACCTTGGGTCTTAAATTTAAAATGTTCATCTTACCTAATGAACACTCACAACCTACTATATGAATTAAGTTATATTTATAAATATTAACTGGTTAAATTACCTTGACAATCCTTTCAAGTAGGTCTTATTGTATTCCCAATGCAGCAGATTAAATGACTTATAAGTAACAAGGCTGGATTTGAACCCATCTAGAATAGATCTTGAGTCCATGATGCACAAAATATGACTGTCAGTAACTTAATGTGATGCTCTAGAAGAAACACAATTAGCCTCCACATGTATGGGCCAACCTTCCTCAACCCCCTTCACCATTTTCACTGGTATGAAATGGTTGATAATTACTTGTAGATATGTTAAGACTTCTCAGTATTAGTCCACATCCAAGGAGAAAAAGTACAGGGTTCTGACAAGAAAAGAGGTGAGGTGAACTATGTTCGCCGTATACACTGTGTTCTCTCCTACTCCATGTCTCCTTTTTGTACTTTAAGATATCAGAGGTTCTTCATGTAAGACCAAGGGGATAGAGGAATCACTTTAAAGAAGATTCTGTTATGACGTATCATCTTCCTGGATCTCTGAGTTTCAATTTTCCTCAATGATAGGATAAGTTTTGAGCCACCCACCTAGTTTTTATTGAAACACATTTTATTCATAAACCTACTGAGCTTATGAGGAGACAAAGACCCCTTAAGATAATTATTCAAAATAATAGTGATTTTTGCATACTTTCAGACCATGAAATAATTCAAGCATTTTGATATAGTCCAGCGACAGGAACTATCCTCCTAGGTCATGGATTCTCTGCACCTTCCAAAATAGCAACTGTCCTGGCTAACCTTAATGATAATTGGCACCTACAGACCTTGTGTCTACAAACAAGATAGTTTGAATTTTTTTTTAAAGAATTTTTTATTTTATTTATTTATTTTTTCTTGTTTCAGAACCTTTGTTTGTTTATTCACTCATTTTTATGGCCGGCTCAGCGCACCCCAAGGGCAGGGCTGGCGCAGCACGTGGTGCCGGGGATCGAACCGCGGTCCCTTAAGCCGCCCAAGCTTTCCCAAGCAGGCGCTTTAGACCGCTGAGCCATCCCGCCGGGCCCCTGAATTATTTTTATTAAAGTGATCTTGAGAAAGGAAAAGGATACAGTAACTAAACACAATGAATTTCACTTATTTCCAGAAATCCCAGCAAACCTATTTTCTCTTAAAAAAAAAAAAAAAAAAAAAGCACTGTCAGGCTGGGGAGATAACTCAGAAGTCTAAGTGTCTATCTGGCAAGCACAGGGACCCCAATTCAATCCCCAGTACCACATGCCATGCCGTCCCTGGAACTCCAAGCTTGCTGTACCTGCCTCAAATCTGGCATGGTGATGCACACTTGTAATCCCAGTGCAGAGCAAGCTGAGACAGAAGGATCACTATGAGTCCAAGCTGCATTGCAAAACCCTGTACCAAATAAACAAGTAAATAAATGGAAGTCTAAAAAAAAGAAAGAAAGCATTGTCAAAGTTTTTCTATAGTAAAGAATCTCATAAAATAAATATCTCATTACTTGCAGGATTAAAACAAAATAACAAGTCATCAACAAAGGTAGTCACTAAACCAAAAGTGAAAATCCTATGTACACATTTTCTAGCCATTAGTTTATGAGCTCACTCACTCCTCAACTACTTACTGAAAAATTATGTACTTTACAAGGTTGTAGCTGCTGTGGAATCAAAGCATATGACTGACAAGTATGCTGCGTTCAGCAAGTTATTAAAGTTTCAATACAAAATAATAAATTTTTGACATGGGTAATTGCAGTGCATTAGGATAAGCCCAGGGGCTGGCAAAATGGTTCATCAGTCTAAAGCGCCTGCTTAGACAAGCTTTCGCAACTGCAGAGACCATGGTTTGATCCCCAGCACCACATGCTACACCAACCTCACCTCCAGGGTAGTCTGAGTTAGTCATAATATTAAAAAATAGAAGTATAAACCCAGGTGGGAGCATATTTAACTTTTTGCATATATTGAGTCAGTTATATAATGAGTCGATTATATGTAAGTCTTCAAAATAATAATTACCTTTGAGCTAAATATTTAAAAATATTTAGTGTTGTCAAGTAGAAAAGAAAGAGGAGTTAAATCTTTATTAACAAGCAGAATATGAAAACATATAAAGACATAATTAGCATGACATGAAGACATTCAACAGAGGATGAAGTGGTGGAAGGAGAGACTAAGAAGCTAGACATGCAGAAGCAACTTGATAAATAGTGTATGAGGTAAAAGTTTGGATTTTATTCAGAGGATTTTGAAAACATAACTGATAAGACTATTGTGCCATTGGTAGCAGATTGTTACAGCACAATTGTGTATGGGGAATAGAACTTAGAAGCAAGTCAAGGGAAAGGAAATCAGCTAGTTATTTAAACATTAATGAGGTGGTGATGAAACCCTAAACCCCAACAGAAAAGTAAAACATATTCAGCAAATATTGGTAATACACTCCAATAATGTAAATCAATGAGTTCTAATGCATTAGTTACACTGCACCTTAGTCATATATGTTTCTTTATATAATTACTATTATGATTTGCATCTAGGTGTCTCCCCAGAGCCGCATGCAGTCATGCGTCAGCTTCTAGAGTTTGTGATTAATTCATAATCCAATGTTAGGATCCTCCCTAGGATGGGTAGCCTCAATACAATGTGGAGAAAGGAGAGAGGCTTGCTAGCAGCTGGTAGCTGCTGCTCCTCCCTTTGCTCTTTACTGTTTTCCGCAACCAGGGATGGCTGCCCTTTGCCATGTGGCACTCTCCCTTGGAGCTGACTGAGTATGGACTGAAACTTCCACAAATTGTGAGCTACACAAACCTTTCTTTCCTTAATTCTTAGTGTGGGGTACTTTGTCCCATAAATGAGGAAAGAGTAACTGAGATAATTACATTTGTGCTTTCTCATATTCTACATGAGTTTTACAAGATTACTATTATTAGCCCAATTTTGTTGATGAGAAAAATGAATTTTCACTTAGTGACATACTGCTAATGAATAATGGAGTAAACCGTCAAAATTAAGATACCATCTTCAAACCCATTCTTTTCACTGACTCACAAAAGGTTATCGTCAAAGTGATAGGAAAGCTAACTTCTATTGTGATGGTACTTGATATTTTAACGACCATTTTTGTTTAAATTTTAAACCTATTACTTGTACATTGATAAGTATGCTACAGTTCTTGCCCATATTAAGGACTTATAATTAATGATTAATATGTGGAACATATAATGTTGCCTTTTATTCCCAAATAAAATTAACTTTTTTTTTTTTTCTTTTGTCTTTTTGAGACAGGGTCTCAGTATGCAGTTCAGGCTGGCCTTGAGCTCACTTTTGTAACCCAGGCTGGTCTCGAACTCACACCGATCCTCCTGCCTCAGCCTCCCGAGTGCTGGGATTACAGGCGTGCTCCACCACGCCCAGCCAAAATTAACTTTTATATAACTTAACAAAGTCTTCTTATGAGCCCTTAGGAGAAAAGCCCACCACTATTTACTTGGGAATAAAGATGAAGCAAATCTTTCCATGTTCTAGGCTACTCTTCATTGACATAAACTTACACAAAATGAGATGTATAGATCTCAGCTGTACATTTCCATATAGAGGTACTTATGCAGGATTTGCTTCTGCAAACATTCTATCTTCAGAAGGGCATTAGTTGAAGTGATAACTCTTCCCCTTCTTATAACCAGAAACAAAAATTTCTTCTCTCACCTATGGAGTTACATTTGTAGAAGCTGGGCCTGGCTTTCACTTCGACATCACAGGAGAAAGGCCAGGTACAAGCAGTGCACCTTAGTGGAAGGGGCCTACTACTAGTTCATGTGGAGTAGTTAATAACAATTATGCTGAGTATAGAAAATGCTGTATACATGTTTAAATAGAATAAAGACAAATGAAAACTCAGGCATACATAAGACACACATATATATACATATATATATGTATATATATGCTTTTCAGTACATTATACTTATTCTACTGTCAATTGCCTTTTAAAGCTATTTTCCCAATAATGTGAAAACCTTTCATTTATTTACATATACACCATTTCCATTTCTTGATGCCTTCCTGAAGACTCGGTTTTCTATCTTGTACTATTTGCCTTCTGTTCATACAATTTTTTTCTTTTTTAACATTTCTTGTAGTAGCACTAGTCTGCTGCCAGTAATACTTTGATTTTGTGTTTTTGTGTACAGTTTTGGTCTGACAAATGTTTGTATTTCACTGAAAATTTTGAAAAATATTCAACCGTGTTTAGACTGCTGGGTTGACAGCTTTCATCAGTGATCTTTCTGTCTGTGGAGTCTTACCTTTAATTCCGTTGGGTGGAATTGTTCAGCTTATCTGAACTTCTGATCTTCAGAAACAACCTTTCCTCTGGGAATTGTTCTTTTCCTGTTCTTCTGGGTCGGTGGTATGCACACATTCAAACATTTAAGGGAACACATCTGAATATTTCTAAAAGCTCTTTGGCGCCTCTGCGGTGCATACTTCACTCGCAGACGTTATCTGTCTTGTCCTCTACAAGTTGTGACCTTCATCTACACAGTGCCTCAGAACTGCTGAGCTCAGTTTATTTTTCATTTCCCTTACCACAGAATGGAAATTGCTCCCAGGTGGAAAGCTGAGTCAATTTGGCAAGATTACCCATTTCATATCCCTTCTCTTAGACTCCTGCTGCAATATCAAAAAACAGTTGCTTCTGATTGTCTGTAATGGAAAGGTAACTGTGGAACTTCATACTCCTTCACTGGATGGGAGCAGATATTCCTCGTGTTGTTTCTGAACTGCACCCGTGTTCAGCATGCATTCTTCTTAATTGCTGAGTAGTATTCCAGTATGTGGCTGTATTGTAGCAATATGTGCATCTCTTCTCCAGCTGAGAAATGTTTGAGTTATTTGCAGATTTTAGCTATTAGACTAAAGTTACTACAAATATTTGCATAGAAATTTGCGCATTGAGAAACTTCTTATTTCTCTTGGGTATTCACCTATAAGTAGAATTCCTGCTTTATAGGTTAGATGTGTGTGAATAACTCCATAAAAACCACCCAGAAATTCTCTAGCATAGTTATACTGCTTTACACACCCACAAGCAATAACTAAGTGATCCAATTTTCTGCAAATATACTCATTACCATTTCATATTCTTAATCATTCTTAATTTTAGAACTTTTAACTGGTTTTAAAAGCATTTTATTGTGATCTTATTTTGCATTTTCTTGGGGGCCAACAATGTTAATTATATTTTAAGTGCTGATGGGCCATTAAACTATATTATTTTATAAAATGTTCAAGTCTTTTTATTGAGATTTTCTTTCAGTTGAGGTTTCTAGGTAGATCAACGCATTTTTAATTATACATCACACATTATAGGGAATATATATTATGTTGACTCTTTTAAAAACTATTGAGATTGCTCTGGGTGGCTATTAAATTACTGGTGACTCCTTTCGATCTTGTTAAGTTTGGTTTTAGTCTATGAAACTCTGTTGGATTTTCTGATGTGATCCATGCTATAGTGCCTTTCTCTTGCCAAGGTGTGACATTTTCCAGCTCCTTCACCTGAATGCTGAGAATTCTGGGAGGCCTCTTCACTCCAGCAGTGTAGGTACTCCAACTGGACCGACTATCCCGATTACAGGTCAGGCCTCCAGCAGGTGTTCTTAGGCAGAACTCACTTGAGGAGTCTTGCCCTGGGCACATGCTTTGGCCAAGAGCTTGCGCTCACTGCAATGCTATTCTGTCCAGCTTCCTTCTAGACAATCCCCTATCATAAATATTCAGTTCAGTGGCCCCAAGTTCAAATGTGTGCTCTCCACGCTTTATTTGGGCTTCCTCTTTTCATGTAATTCTCAAAAATGTGTCCTAACTGGGAGTCTTTGCACACACAGACTCACTCTATTTTTATTTTATTTCACAGATCTTGAAAAGAGTTGGCTGATAACATTTGTCCAAAGCTTATTCTTATTTATAGGTAAATCTGGTACAAGTTGCCCCATCACGACCAGCACTGAAGCTTTTACTTATATTTAATCCTAATAATGAGTCAAGAAATCATTGCCTACCACCACCTCTTCAACTAGATTGCCTTTTTCAAAAATTACCCGTAATAATTGGCAGAATCTCTATTTCTCCTCTCACAGATGTTACAAGCTTCGGGAAAGAGACATTAGCAATACCATGCCTCTGATGTCCCAGGTCCAGGATAAAGTAAAATTGCTAAGCATATTAAGCAAAATTTTAATTTCCAATCCCAAAAAACAAAAATATGCCTCAGCTAATAAAAAAAATTGTAAAGAATATTAAAACAAGATGTAAAACTGTTCATTTAAATCCAGAGTTTTAAAATGCATGACTATAGTGATAAATGATCTCAAATCAGGTACAAAAATCTTTCATGTCAATCAAAAGCAATATTATACATGGATCTGACATAAAATCCATGTATAACAAGACATCTGACAGATGTTTGATGAACTGAAAAAGATATTAACATGCTATTTTTAACAAGTCTCAATTTAGTTTTAAAATATTCATACAATCCAGGCCATCAACTCACAATAATTAATAAAACCAGTGCTGCTGGACATGGTGAGGCACACCTGTAATCTCAGCACTGGGGAGGCTGAGGCAGGAAGACTGCTGTGAGTTTCAAGCCAGTCTGGGCTACATAGTGTGTTCAAGGCCATCCTGGACTACAATGCAAAAGTTTTGTCTCAAAAAACTAGGTAGATGGATAGATAAATAGACAGATAGATAGATAGATAGATAGATAGATAGATAGATAGACAGACAGACAGACAGATAGATAGATAGATAGATTAAAACAAAATAAAAATCAATGCACAAGCAATATGTTCCTCTGTCAAACAGAATGGTGACAAGGTAAAAATGAAAACAACAGGAAATATATAGAATATTATGTGATTAGCATGTTTCTTAATTTAAAGTTCTACTGTATCATTATAATTTAATGTACTTGACCAAAGTATTTTACTTAAAATATTTTCATATTTCCTCACAACTTTCTTTGGCACAGTCTGTTTATACAATACAGAGGGCCAGAGAGATGGCTAAGTGGTCTAAAATGCTTGCTTAGGCAAGCTTAGGCAACTGCAGGGACCACAGTTCAATCTCCGACACAACATTCTGTGCCAGCCCAACCCCCAGGACAGACTGAGCCATAATATAAAAAATTAAAAAATAAAAAAATACAGAAATGCTTGCAAAATATTTTAATTCCTAAAAATCATTTATTTATTTGGTACAGGGTATCACTACAGAGCTTAGACTAATAGTGATCCTCCTATCTCAGCCTCCCCAGTGCTAGGACTACAGGAGCATGCCACCATGGCTGATTTCAGTGGGCAGCATACCATGAGGCTGGCATGCAGTGCAGGCCAGGGTCAAACCCCAGTCCTTGTGCTTATCAGGCAGGCCCTTAGCCTTTTACTGAGCTATCTCACTCTTCCCAACCTAGAGATACTTAAAATTCCCTCTTCTAGTGATCCCTCCAGTAATTTCCCTCTGGAAATGTGGAGAATACAGTAGTATTGAACAGATAGCAACCACCATACTTCTTCAAATTTATTATGTTGTATAAGTCCTTTATTATGTGTTTAAATGCCAAAACATGTTTCTTGGTCATTTTGATCAATGGAAACCCCTCTACAAAGGGATTACCCCTGTCAAAGGTGGCCACTTTGCAGCCTGCAATATTCTTTTGAAGACAAACATGGAGTATGTCATGCATCAGTACCTAATTATATCAATATTTTATATAATATAAAATTCATATATGATAATTAAATTTACCAATAATTTCCTTAAGAGATTTATAATCATCTCTTTTAAAAAATATTTTAGTCTATTTTATTTTTAAAGTATAAAATCAAAATAAAAAAAGATAGCAGAAACAAAGACAGAAACAGAGTAACATACAGCAATATATATGTTACAGATTTTCAAAGCAAGAACAGCTAATTAACAAAGGTTGTTCTATTATCTATTTTTATCATCAACTCTGTTGCTCACATTACCAGATAAAGTTATGCAAGACTGAACAAATAATTGAATATTACCATTTGTTTTCAAGAAACTTTAATTTTTGAGTCATTGTCTCTTAATTTGGCTTTTTTCTTCCTCCTTGGAGCCTATGACAACACACATCTGTCTTACACTGCAATGAGTTCCAGCGGTCAAATCGCAAGTCCATTTAGCTCTCTAGTCAGCTTCCAACAGAGTTCATTCCTGTGGCTCCTCATCTTCATTCTCCTTCACTGATACCATTTCGTTTCCTCTAATTCTCCTAGTTAAAAAGCTCCAACAGTCATTCCTCAAGACTTTTTTCCTTTGTAATACATTTACTGCTTTGATGATCTCATGCAATCCTGTGGCTTTAAATATGCCTGCTGTGATAGATGCTGTGATAGATACTTTGCAAATTTGTATTTAACTAACTCCACTTGGCTTAATCTAATAGTCATCTCAAAATTAATATATCAAAAGATGAGCTTCTAATCCTTCATCAAAATGTACTTCTTCCTCTATCTTTACTATCTTTACTCTACCATTAATGACAGCTGAAGTGATTCACTTGGTTAGGAGGAACATTTTGGACTCTTCGTCTTTGGCTCTTTGTCTTTTTTTTTTTTTTCTGATGGATGTTGTTAGCCTATTAAATACGTTGGTTTGACTTTTTTTTTTTAACCAACAGGATTTTCTTTATGTATTTTCCGTCCCCTCAGGACCAGGGATTGAACTCAGAACCTTGCACTTGCCATGCAGGCACTTAAGCTGCTGAGCTATATTCCCTAATATGTCCTGTTCCTCCTCCCTACCACTGCAGCTTCCCACCTTTATCCAAGCACCATTTCTTCTTGCCTAAGTTGTTGCATTAATCCTCCTTAACTGTGCACTGCCTTCTGGCCTTAGCTATAGTTTTTTTTTTGTTGTTGTTGTTGTTCTTAATCAGAAAGCTACAAGAGTCTCAGTAAAATGCCAATCATATGTCATTCTTGTGCTCAAAACTATCCAACAGCTCCCTATTTCACTTAAAATTAAAACAAAGTTTTTACAATGGATGAAATGTTTCACAGGGTTCACCCTGCCACAATTTTCAGAAATGTTTGCAGTTGCCCCACTAGATCCCCATGTTCTCCCTGGAACACACAGGCATGTTTCTGCCCAAGGACCACTGCCTTTGCTGACCCAGGCCTATGACGCAAATGTTCTTTCTCCAAGTATCCAAAGACATTGTTTCATTGACTCTTCTCACCTTTAATGATGATATTCATGACCACCCTGTTCACAACTTTATTCCATAATTACTTTCCTTGGTGTACTTGTCTCTAATTTACATATATTACTTTTCCTCCCCTCTTCTCCCTGCCTCCCTTCCTCCTCCTCACGCTAGCTCTCACTCTTCATTTTCTCTGCTTGTTGGGAAACAAGTTCCAGAAACTTTGTCTGTGTTACAAATGACTGTATCTGCAGAACTAAGAAAATTTCTTTGTAGGCCCTCAATAAATACCTCTTCATGGACAAACATTATTTGTAGAAAACTAATAACATTTCTGAAGTAGTAAGTTGCTGAATATCAGTAATAAGACAGGTTAATAACAAGACTTGTGTCTTCAAGACATTCAGTACTGGGGCAGAATGATAAACTAGTACTGTAATAGGTTCCGTGAGGTTAGATTACAATGGTTTTTTTTATAAGGTTTTTTTGTTAAATGAAGAAAATGCCATATTTTCACTTATTGGATGACATAGATGACAGAATATTAGCATTGGAAAAATAGACTGTGAGTCTTATATAATTAAAACAAAATAACTAGTTAAAAATAAAAGTTTAAGTGTATTTACTCAAATTTATTTTAGAATATTTTCTGCCTATCAATAAACATGTATGCTAAAAATATAAATATTTAATGGACTCTATTGTAAAGTGTTTAAATTTCTGTACTTAGAAATAAAAAAAGACACATTCAGAGATGGAAACATGAGATCCAGAGATCCATAAAAATAAGATATTTAAGATTAAATACCAGTTAATGACATACCTGATATTTCAGATACTTTCCACTAAAATCAGTAGCACTGTGACTAAAATATGTCTGAGATACGTGGTTTTCTTCACAGAGCATTCCATTTTAGTAATATATCAGAGATCAGAGCTCTCAAGTTAGTTTAGTAATAGGAATTTAACACACAGCAATTTAAACACCTTAATACAACAGTCATATTTTCATTTTTAGCTAAAACACAGGGCAATTAAATACATGGTGTGCATGAATTTAAGAGAAAGGATATGAATTTTTTAAAATATTTAATACACATTTCAAGAGTTGGCTTTTCTTCCTTTAGGCCTTCCCATCTAAATTGCAGTAACGTCCCCTACAGGCAGCAGAAGTGAATTTGCAAGATACTCCAGGAATAAATGCCTCAATGACCATGGAGAACATAGAAATGCGGCAGCATCTATCATCATATTTAGTATGTCTCAGTTCTATGATTTCACAATACTCAAAGGAGAACAATGAAACAATGAACTTTAAACTTCTTGTCAATACCCTCTAACCTAATATCTTCTTTTAAAGCTTTAGTAAGTTTGCATAATTTATATAAGAGGGGAGCCTGGAGAGGTTAGAATGCTATTCCAACATGATCATGTT
>PVJA010020653.1:0-36693 GCA_004027025.1 Myocastor coypus | reverse complement strand
AAAAAAAAAAAAAAAAAAAAAAAAAAAAAAAAAAAAAAAAAAAAAAAAAAAAAAAAAAAATCCGTAAAGAACTGGTAGAACTAAACCTAACTTGTGAGGAAGTGACCATAGTAGACCTTTCCAGAGTGTTGCATCTAACGCTATCAGAATGGACAGTCTTCCCAGCTGCACAGTTGTTCTCCAGAATAGGCCATACACTAGCACACAAAACCTGCTTAAGTAAATGTAAATGAATTGAAATTCTCCCATGCATATTATCTGACCACAGTACAATGAAATTGGAAATTATTGACAAAGAAATCACAGAAATATGATGAGATCACTATGGTGATGACATAGAGACAGACCAGAGGATTGATGAATCAGGTTAGAAGATATAGACACAACTACAAACACACTGAGACACATTATTATTTGACAAAGGAGGCAAACATGCTCACTTGAAGAAAGATAGACTGTTTAATAAATGGTGATCGAAAAGCTAGCTTTCCATGTGCCAAAAGCTAAAATTAGACCCCTGTTTATCACCATGCACTAAAGTCAAAACGAATCAAAGATTTAATTGCTAAAATAGAAACACTACATTTGCTAGAGGAGAAACTAGATAGAAACCTTGAACACATGGGTATAGGTAGAGAGTTCATGAAAAAAAAAAAAAGGCACAGGAAATACTTCAAAGAAGCAATAGCTGGGATATCATCTTTTTTGAAAAGTTTCTGCCCAGCAAAAGCAGGGCAGAGCAAAAAGAAAACTCACAAATTAGGAATAAGTTCTAGTCAACTGTCCCTCAGACATAGGACTTCTATCTAGAACTTCTATCTAGAAAAAGTTAGGCCCATAATATTCAAAGACCCTACCACACACACACACACACACACACACACACACAAAATGGGCAGTTGAGATGACTATACAGTTATCAAGATGAAGAAATACACATGGCACATAAATATATGAATGAATATTCAATGTCATTGGTCATTCAAGAAATGCAATTTGGAACAACACTGAGATTCCATCTCACCCCAGAAAGAATGATTCTTCCTCATCAAGAACTCAACCAATAACAAGTGCTGGAGGGGCAGTGAGAAGAAAGGGATATTTCTGCACTGTGGTGGGAATACAGAGTTCCACACTGTGGAAACCAGTGTGCAGATTCCTCAAAAAGCTAGGATTCGAGGTCCATCCAAGTCAGCTATTCCCCTTGTAGGTATTTTTCAAAAGAACTGAAATCATAATACCACAGCAATACCCATGCCTCCATGTTTATAGCATCATAATTTGTCTTAGCTAAACCTCAGAAACAACCCAAATGCTATCAACTGAGGAATTCATATAAAAAGATATAGTATTTGTACACCATGGAACATTATTCAGCTATAAAAAATATAAATTTGAGCTTTAGTAGATAAATGGATATAACTGGAAACTATAAGGGCAAGTGAAATAAATCAGATCCACCTATGCAAACATCATGTTATCTTTCTAGTGTGAGAATCTGGAAGAGTAAATAAATTTTGAAAGGTCCAGGAGATGCTGTGAAAGGGAATGCACGTGTCAAACGGAAGGAAAAGCTGGGGCGAGGAAAGGGACAAAAGAAAGAAGGAAGGAAGAAAGGAAAGGGGAAAGAAATATATATGTATAGGTACAGGACAGCTTGGGTAAATATACTGCTGATTTCTGCTGGTCTCCTGCTTTGCTTTTCTTCTCTTTATTCATTTATTTATTTATTACAACTTTTTAAATCTAATGTGTTTAGCACAGAGTCTACAGGGCCTCACTATGTAGACTGGACTTGTCACGATTCGCCCGTTTTCAGCCTCTCAAGTGCTGGAATTCCAGGTGCACACCAACTACTACACTAAGTCTCAGTCGCTGTCTCAGTGTGCCCCAGCAGCGGAGCTGGCACAGCACATCAGGAATCGAACCTCAGCCACTGCACTCTGCCGAAGCAGGCACTTCGGTCTGCTGAGCTATGTGGCCAGCCTCATAACTTTTTAAACCAATTTTCGCATACTTATATATGTTAATCTGAACAACTAATTTGAAGGAACATCATGCAATATAACAATCATTTTTGAATTCCTGTAATTTTGTTCAGGGAAATTCTATATAATTTCTATTTTTTAAACATTTTTGTATTCACTTACGAAAGAACAAGGACATGAAATACATAAAACTATTACAGTTAATAAATAATAAAAATGCAAAAATATATAAATTTATCTAACAAAAGTAGTGAAATTTAGTGAGAAAATATGAACAGAAAAATTTGTACAAGTAGAATAAATAGTGAGAAATGTCTAAAAGTTATATGGTAAATATGATAAATTTCAACTGAAAAAGCCAAAGTCCTGGGCAAGTCAAAATCATACTATTGTAAAGACATCAGTTCCTCTCAAATTATTACTTGGTTTAAATGGGAATTTGCATGGCAGTAAAATTATCTTGAAATTTGACAAATTGATTTTACAATTTCATCTGGTGGGAAAAATGTGCCCCAAGCCCCACAGCATGTATTAACAGGATAGTATGATCTGGAGCCAGCCCAATAATATCAGCAATAAGACAAATACAGAAATAGGCGAATAGATTACTGACGTGCAGTAAAAGCCTGACTCACAGCTCTAGTCGTGTTGGAATTTACCAGAAGATGCTATTTCAAACCGAAGACAAATCAGAGAATTTGAGAAAGAGAAATTTGGCCCGCTGCCTAGTTACCTCTGATGTAATTCTAAGTAGATTAAGCAAATGACTTTTAAAACCTTGTGTAACTACTAGAAGAAAAATAGGAGAATGTTTCTATAACCTTGTGACATAGGTCTTCTCAGCCTGTAAGCAGCCAGAATGAAAACCCTAACAGATTTAAGTGTGTACCAGTGCCAAGCCTCTGTAATGGCAAATGAAAAGGCTACCAACTAAACGAGCATGATTATCATTTAAGTCATAGAAGAATAGTATTTGTAATATATATAGAATAATTTTAAGTCAAAGATAGACCCACAAATCAGGACACCTGGTCAACTCACAGCAGAAAGAAACAAACCATCTTATAAATCTTAAACATGGTCATCTTTAGTGATCAGGAAAATGTAAGTTAAATCAGAAGTTAATGAAAAACTAAGATAACATTTTGCTTATTCTGCAGCACATTTGAAAAAAAGACTTTAAGAATAACAGATGCAGCCAACATTTCCTGAGCACATTATTTTTATGATATGGTCTAAAATCTTTGAGCTGGGGCGATAGCTCGCTGGTCTAAGCGTCTGCCTGGGACCGCTGGTAGTCAAGTCTGCGCGCCCACCGCCGGTAAGCTCCCTGCGCCCCTCTGCCCTGCCTCTGCGTTCCTGCCACTAACTTCCTGTTCCAGCCCAGACCCAACCGCACCGCTGGTAGCCGAGCCCGCGCGCCCGCCACAGGTAAGCTCCCTGCGCCCCTCTGCGTTCCTGCGACTAACTTCCTGTTCCAGCCCTGACCCGAACTGCAGTGGGTAGCAGAGCCTGCGCGCCGGCTGGGTCAGGATCCTTGGCCCGCCTTCCCCTCCCCGCTCCCCCCTCCTTTGTTTTAAGCGTCTGCCTGGCAAGTGCAAGAAACTGAGCTTGATCTCCAAGACCACATGCTGTGCCTGCCCTGGAACCCTGGGTGTGCCATGCTTGCCATCGAAACTGGACATGGTGACATGCACCTATAATCCCAATGCTGGGCAGGTTGAGACAGGAGGGTTTCTATGAGCCTAAGCTACATAGTGAGACCTGGTACCAAATCAATCAGTCAATCAGTCAATCCATCAATCAATATTTTAAAAGGTAGAGAAAATCTTTAAACATGTCGCTTAATCCTCATAAGACCTCGCTGGTGGAGGTATTATCATTCCTATAGTAAAGGTAATAAGCCAAGAAAGGTGAATTAATGTGCCCAAGGTGACTACAGATAGTAAGTAGTGGATTATTAATTGGCATCGAGTTGTCCTCAGGACAGAATATGTAGCTATAATGACTAAATTTTATTTCTCCCTAGTTTCCTCACCTTAAACAAAGCTAGTCAGGGGATGGAGAGATTATAACATTTCCTCTGCTTCCCTTGAAGCATTGCTATAAAAAACCCAGGGCACCATGAAAATGCTAACGAGGTGATACCCAGGTCTGTGCCCTGCTCCGTGGGGATACGTGGTCTTGGCCACTTGAATCGCTGTGTACTTGCTTTAGCCTCTTGGGTGGAATGAAAATGAACTAGTGTAGCAGACCCCTCTAGCAGATGGCAGGCGGATTGTCTGGTATTTTGCTTGAAGCCGGGTCTACTCCTACAGAAATGGGTGCGTGGTCATTGTCAGCTCTCTGTAACACACTGAGATGTATCTCACCGAATCCTTACTCCCTGCAGTGCAGCATGCTTGTGGCTTACCATGTAGCGCATCACTGGCAGGCCCTGGCCTTGGCTTCATGTCTATTCTGTGTAAACTAAATGTCAGTTCTTTGTGCCCCTCTGTTGGATTGTAGATACCTAGAGAGAAAGAATCAGCCATGGGCTGAATGTGCGGTGGGATAATGGCGCAGTGGGTACCGAAGCCAGAGTGCCGTGACAGGGACGGCCTCCCACCATCCACACAATCTCTAGCTCTTTCTCCTCCTCTTAGTCTCTGACATGCTTTAATTCTTTATCCTCTTTCCTATTCCTTTTGTAGCTCTTGTGGCTAAGAAATGGCTGATTCTTTCTGACATGCATAGTATATTTTTAAGAAAAGAGTAATTGCTGTAAAGAAGCAGGGGTAAGACATAACTGTTTTAAAAAAATGTTTTTTAATTTTTATTTTACAGAGATGTGTAGGTCTAGTTGTGTTTTGAGTGCTGTTTGGTGAGGCTCACAATCTGTATACCACTTTATTTATTTGGAATTATTCTGCATTCTTATGTTACTAAAGTAACATAAAATAGTAAAACTTAAAGTACTGGGAAATTGTACTATAGAGAAAATTATAGAAAAAATTTATCAGTGAAGTGCCTTTGTTTCTATTGATTTAGAGTAAAAGAACAAGCAGATGCATAATACAATACATATACACTGTGTATGCTTTAAAACATGCAAAGGAAGGAGAAATAGTTTCCAATTTTAAATAAAACTATGTGAAATTCAGAAATTAACTATACTCTGATTTCATGAATTCTTACCAGAACTATTGGAAAGTTAAACTTTTTTTTTTTTTTTTTTTTTTTTTTTTTGCGGTACCAGGGATTGAACTCAGGATCTTTCACTTACCAGGCAAACACTTATTCCACTGAGCTATCTCCCTGGCCCCCAGTGGAAAGCTAAACATATTTATCCACCTCATAGATCATCCTTCTTGCAAAATGATCTTGACATCTAGAACTCCTTTTTCCTTTGTGTGAGGAAAAAGCAATTTCAAATAGGCAGAACAACTTATTTTTATGTCAAAGATATGCTTACATTCTGTAATTTAGGGTCCAATAGAAACATTCATACTTTTTAGCTTATTTCTCCTTAAGGGGGGATTCACGGGGTGTACTTTTTTCTATTTCAAATGACATTTCAGCATTTAATGGCTTTCACTATCACTGAGAGGACCTTTAAATTCCTGAGATTTAGCTGAAAACTGCAAATTATGTAAGGAAAGACAAGAGAAAGAAGGAACATTAACTTATGGGCATCCTGTCCAGATAGAATTCTGATGTTTAAGCACTAGTGCTCTTACATGTTAGCAAGTACGGTAGCTAAAATCTCATCAGATCTCATCTTCTCTTTTTCTAGTTTGCTCTCCTAGCCAACTTTACTGTAGTCTTCTGCTGAAGGAGAGTCGGGTCCGCTCTGCGTGGGTCCCTTACCTGCACCTGAGTAACTTCCTGGAAGGCCCCAGCCTTGCTCCTGCATTGGACACCCTCCTCCCCAGCCCACAAACAATCACTATTGCCAGTCCGGAGTGGAGCTGGCACAGATGTGACAGGCAGGATCTGGACAGGGAGGACAGATGCCCTCTCTGGGCCTGGCAATCGGAGCCACCTGTGCGTGGCCATAGGCCTCGCCTCCCGCTGACCTAGAGTGGGCGGGCTGCTGGAAATGATATATTGACAAGGTCCCTTGTCGATAATAGCTTGCAGCTGAATTTAAAACTGCTGCTCTCTACACATTAGATATCAAATTAAAACAATTAAAGGCAATGAATTTATCCCACTTGCTAAATACATAGGACAGACGCATAAGGGAAAAAGGTAGAATGAAGCCACACTTTCTCTTATTATTCATGTTTTCTTTCTTTCTTTCCTTCCTTCCTTCCTTCCTTCCTTCCTTCCTCTCTCTCTCTGTCTCTCTCTCTCTTCCTTTCTTTCTTTCTTTTCTTTCTTGTACCAGGAATCAAACTCAGGACCCCACCCTTGCTAGGCAGGCACATTGCTTTATTTTTGTTCTTGTTCTTGTTTTTGAGACAAGGTCTCACTATCCAGTTTAGGCTGTCCTTGTGCTCTGTTTTGTAGCCCCCAGGCTGATCTCAACCTCATGGCGATGCACCTGTCTCAATTTCCTGAGTGCTGGGATTACAGGTATGTGTCACCGTGCCTGGTTCCAGGTGAATCATTTATACAGAGTACTTTTTGAATTTTTGGCATTTAAAAACAAATGACCTGGAACTACCTAAAACAACTCTCCTGCTGTTTAGATTCTGGGTCAATTGAGTTGTTTTTCATTCAGTCTCAGTGAGGATTAACTAAAATGATATTTAATAGTGTGTGCATAAGACTGTTGTTTGTGAGTGATCTATGTGGAGGAAGAATTGTAAAGCTATGAAGCAAAAATGAATACTAGAGTGAAGACAACTTGCAGAAGAGAGGAGACCAGCGTATGTGTGGTCGTGTGCACGTGTGTGTGAATGCATTCGCAGACGTGCATGTAAAAGTCCATAAACTCCCGGGGGGGGGGTAATCTCTTGGCTGCGGGGGTTGGTAGCACCCTGCCACCCACGAGGTCTCTCCACACCGGTCTTCCCTCTCATCACAGCTCCTTCACCACCAGTATCGTGTAGAAACACAGAGGATCAGGCACTGTGCCACAGGGATACCCACGTGTGTCCTCCTCAGGGCGCGAGATCAAGCAATGAATGATAGATTTTTTCATTCACAAAGAGATTCTGGAAAATTTTAACAGCAGATAGACACTGTGTATATCCTGAGAGGAGAGGCACATGAGGGGCAAGCAGTGCAGAGCTTTGACATCAGATAACATGAGTAGGTGTCTACTTCCTTTGTGTTTAAACAGTGAAAGTTACTTAAATGTGACAGACCAGGCTATCGGGTACCCAGACGCTTGGCCCGGTGTTGCCCTGGGTGTGTCTGTGAAGATCTTTCTGGTTGAGGCTAACATCTGAGGCAGTAGATTGAGCTAAGCAGTTTGTGCTACCTAATGGAGCTGGGCCTCATTTAATCAGTTGAGAATATCCAGGGACAAGCAAGGAGTCACTGGAGGAAGCTCCTCTTTCCCACCTGGGGTGAACTGGAGCACTGGCCTTTTCTGACTTTTGGACTAGAAGTGAACTATTTACTCTTCTGGGATCTCCATCTTGCCGGCTTCTGGGCTGGCACATTCAGCATTGGCTCTCCTGGTTCTCAGGCCTTGGGACTTGAACTGCAAGTACACACCAGCTCACCCTGGGGTCTTATTTTCTGACTACAAATTTTGGGACTTCCTCTTCCATAACCACATAAGCAATTTCCTTGTAATACTTCTCTCTATAAATAACAAATCTCTTTATAGACTACTCTACCTCTTTATTTCTCTGTCTACACACACACACACACACACACACACACACACACACACGCACACACATCCTATTCATTGTATTTCCCTGGAGGACCCTAGTTCACCCATATAGCCACCTCTCCAGCCCCTGTGTTGTTATTCTAATGCCTACAAGATCAGGCTCCTGATGACTTATGTTATCTTCATTAAAATGATACTCAGCTCTTTTTGTCATTCTTGACTTTCTCAAAAACCCCAGGAAATAGCATTGTCAGAGATGAGAAATTCTAGAATGACATAGCTTGATGAGAAGAGTAGACTTTCCTTTGCATACATGTTTTATCTGAAGCAGACTTAGAAAATAGGAAAATGGTAATCATGGAATGCAGCATAGATCTTCTTGGCTTAAACGCTGACGTTGAGTAGTTATAGGGCCAGGTACATATGGCATGTTACAGAAACATGTTGAGTTGTGAGTAGTGTATCTCTCTCTCATATTTAGATTATTTTTTTAAACTTTGTTGCTATATCTGGCTCCCTCAAATCAGTTTGGAAACACTTCTGCTCAAAACTCAGTTCTCCCCAAGATTCCCAATCCCTGGTAGATAGGAAACATTCGATTCTTGAGCAAGGTTTACAGAATCTAAGGGTCTAAAACCATGTTAAAATAGCACTAAGTGACTGGTCTTTTCAATGAAAAAAATCCTGTTTCCCTTAAAAAAGCCGCATTATGTAGGCTCTGATTTTATGCTAACTTCCATGGCTTGGCGTAAACTGATTGGACTGAATTCTGGGTTGCTTGTCAGCCAGCCACGAAGTCCTGATGCTGCCCTTTGTCATTGGTCACCACCCACCCTACCCTCATCTCACGCCTGTATTATCATCTTAATGTAGCCCCTAGTATTTTCTAGCTCTAACATCATCTCCACAGTCTTGGGCAACTTTTCTAAATATTCTTGCCAGTATATTGCTTTCCCATTAAACATTTTCAGTGCCCCACATGTTGTTACTGTCAGTCATCAATGCCAACTTTTCTTTCTTCACTTATCAAACTTTCCCAGCTTTGAACTCCTTGACTCCTACCACGTGACATTCATTGAGCCCAGTGGAAGGACAGTCTGGAGTTAGGTGAAGAGGGAGGAAGCGGGGGCTCCGGCAGACAGCAGAGTGAGTGAGGGCAGCATAGGTGGCCGTGAAGCAGAGTACATTTGTAATGTCAAAGGCAGGGCTTAGGGTAATATAAAGAAGTGTGTGTGAAAATAAATGTCTGGTAAGGATAGATTGAACTGATCCTGTTTCAGCCTCCTTAGCACTGGTATTACAGACATGTGCCCCCACACCTGGTTTCAGTGGCCAGCTGGGCATGCCCAGGGCAGGGCTGGCATGGCATGCAGTGCAGGGGATCAAACCCAGGTTCCTGTGTTTGCCAGGCAGGTGCTCAGACCGCTGAGCCCTATAGAATATTTTTATCTTATGGCGAAATTCCTGGGAGAATTCTACTGGAACCCTGTGTGCTTCAGAAGGTGACTATGTATTTTGTTGTGAGTGGATCAGAGGCAGGAAGAGCCGTGTAGGGGCAGGTGTGTAAAAGGGCCGCTCTGCGGTCAAAGCAAAGGGGACAGGCAGAGGAAGACGGTGCACTGCAGCAAGTTCTATACACACGTCTTCAGGTCCAGACCCTAGTCCTGGGCGCTCAGGAACTAACCCACAGATGGTGGGGAGAGTCAATAGGAATTCATGTGGCCTCTCTGATGGTTACCGACTTCTGTCTTCTTTTTCCTGGTGTTGCAGTTGCACTACGTATTGCCCCGTACTGCTCATTGTTGATTCATAAGCATAATGACATTGAACTTAAGAAAGCATAGGATCCTCATTTCTTACTGATTTCGGCTTAAATAGTGGAGCGTTTCCCCTTCACTCATAGTGGACCTGCCTCAAGGAATGTCTTAATTGCTTAGTTGGGGACAAGGGTGTCTGGCCCCTAGAGGAGCAGCAGTGGCTTCCAGAGGAGGGAGGAGAGCCATGCCTGGGGTTGGGTGCAGAGTGCTACAGTGACATCACCAATTGAACAAGCAATATTGTCCATTGATGTGTCTGAAACTGTGTTATATCTGAAAGTTAAAAAGCAAGTGGAATACCTTTCCAGCCTTTGGGAAAGTACCCCTCAACCACCACATGTAAATATTATTTGTTCATCAAAATAAGAGCCTTTGGAGAATGGAGCAACCGGTTACCCTCGGATCACGGTGGGAGCTCTGGAGAGGCCTCCACAGTTCCCTCAAGTTAGGGATAAAAACTTATCCGTCCGTGGATCTGGTGCAGCACTGAGAGCAGTCCTAGACTCCAGTGCCAGGTGGAGGATGCCAGTAAGGAAATTCTCAGTGCAGAAGGTAATATAATCCAACTTCTTCCAGGCTAAACTCCATGCCCAAACCTAATGGGAGCAGGGGGCTCCTCTTGAGCTCCTACCTAGAAGAAGGAATGGTTGTTAAGTAATATCGAGCGGGGGATGGAGTGGGGATGGCCTTAAGACATGAAGAGGCCTGGGACACATTAATGTGTGGTAGCATTCCTTAGTGTCACAGTGTCTTTGAGCACTGACTCTGTAGTAGGGTGACCACACACTGTCCCTCGTAGAAGGAACGATCTCTGTGTGGTCCTTGCACCAAGCCACTGCCCTTAACATGGGCACTGGCTTTTAACACCTTCCAGGGCAGCTCTCATGGTGCACCGAGCTTCTCCCGAGAGAACCACGTTCAATTTTCTCTTTGGAGACTGGCTCCTTAGGACGTCCCTATGCCTAAGGTACTGGTGCAGGGAAAGGATGATTTATTTCCCCATTCCCATTTTGAGGCACTAGGTATCAAATGCCATCTGATGCTTTGATAACTAGCTGAATTTTTATATGCGGCTTCGAGTACTGGTCTGTTTGTTGTCGCAGTGATAAAAATAATCACGCAAGAGTGATGTGCACCCCGTCTGAAGCACCATCTTTCTCTCCTGCTTTACCCAGTGGTTACCTAGGTCTCTTGCAATGGTTCCTGGCACACTTCCCCAGAGAGCACTGCTGCCTTGGCCCAGCTGGAACAGGATCAGGAGAAGGGGCTCGCCCCACCCAGAGCCCGACACAGAGTTAATGCCTCTGCCTCCTCATCCCAATCTAAACATTGTTTTTTTTTTTTTTTAAGCTCAAGGTCTCTTTATCATAGCCATTTGCTTTTATTAAAAATTTCGTTGTCAACACAGAAATGTGATGAGAATTGTGGCTCCAGTAGTTAAAAGTTCTGCACACTTGCTTGATGCCGTTGTAGGCCCTTTCCATGTCACTTCTGATGTAATTCTTAAAGCAGTTCTAAAGTTAACAGAAGAGGAAACAGGCCTAAAGAAGCTCAGCGTAAGCACAAGTTCACGCAGCGGCAGAGAGCTTCAGGTGGGGTCAAGATTTGAATGTAGCAGTTCTGAGCCTAGAATCTTCTACTTTTATGTTGTCTCTTTTGGGGGCCATGAAACACTATGCATTATGCAGCACTGGAGAAGTCTTTGCAATTATGTTACCAAATCACGATTACAGAAAATAGATGAATTCATGCTTTGTCTTGTAGAGGTGAATAAGTTTCTAGATCCAGCTTTTTCCCTTAGAATATCCTAAGGGAACACATTATGGCATTCCCTGATCCCAGCTCAAGGCAATAAACCTCTACCAAGTGCTTGGTACAATATGGTATAAGGCCCAAGGAGATAGCTCAGTGGCCCAAGTGCCTGCCTGGCAAGTACAAGGTTCTGATTTTGATTCCTGGTACAGAGAGAGAGAGAGAGAGAGAGAGAGACAGACAGACAGACAGAGAGAGACAGAGACAGAGAGAGACAGAGAGAGACATGGAGAGACACAGAGAGACAGAGGGAGACAGAGACAGAGACAGACAGAGAGAAACAGAGGGAGGCAGAGTGAGATGGAGAGACAGAGACAGAGAGACAGGGAGACAGAGAGACAGAGATACAAAGAGAGAGAGACAGAGAGAAAGAGAGACAGAGACAGACAGAGACAGACAGAGAGACACAGAGAGACAGAGGGAGACAGAGACAGAGAAACAGAGGGAGGCAGTGAGACAGAGAGACAGGGAAACAGAGATACAGAGAGAGACAGAGAGAGACAGAGGGAGACAGAGGGAGACAGAGAAAAAGAATAAAACAGAATTATATGGTAAATATGGTGCTTGAATCGATTTAATAGCAAAGTAAAATTATTTAATAGATAAGTTTCTCCTCAAAAGTCAGACAAATACCTGTCATACAAATATACCTGCCATACAAATTTTAAATTTCTTGTATCACCCTCTGGTCACCTCAGAAATTTGAAATATCATTCGGACAATGTTTTCCTAGGCTACTTATTTATTTATTTCTTTGTCTGTCTATTAATTTTTGAGACCGGGTCTCACTGTGTAGCCCGGGCCGGCCTTGCGCCCGTGCTACTCCTGCTACCTCAGCCTCCTGAGTGTTGCGATTGTAGCCCTGTGCAACCACACCTGGCTTTGCCACACTTTTTAACCTGCTTTGTGATTCTAGGCCAAGTGTCCCTGTCATTCATTCTTGTCGCCCTAGTTAATTGGAGTTGTAACAGGAACTGTTTTAACAATTTCCAGAAGGAAACTAACTCATTATTATCTTAAATGAATCACTGTGTTCTGGCTTGGCAGAGCAGCTATTTGCGAACCTCAATTGAAACTTCCAAATTAGGCCAGTCTAATACGGGAATCTCTCAGCAAACGCGGACCTAGCAGCCCAGTTACCCTTGCCCTGGGGAGAAAGGTGTGTCCTCCAGGTGGGAGGAGCTGTGTCCTCTTCAGATGCCAGCAGAATGTAGCTGTTGGATGTCCTAGTGCTTCAGCCCAGCTGCTTTGTGTTTCAGTGGTGTCTGTGGGGCTCCTCGTGCCCTAGCACACGGGCGCCGACGCTTTTGCCTATACACGCTCCAGGATCAGCACCTGGCAGCCTCCTGAGTCACAAAGTGGGTCTCCTTTGGCTGAGCCCCCACTTTGGGAGGCTTTGGGGTAGGATGTAGAGAGAAGGGAGAATTCCTAACAAGGGAGGTCCTGTCCTTCCTTTTTCTTAACGTTTGCCTGGAGAATCGGGCTGAGTTAGACTCGTGTGTGAGGAGACGGAAGGGCAGGGCCCCACGTGATTCGGAACCTAACAGAAGTGGCTTCCCTGCTCGAGAAATTCTTTCCGCTTTCCACCGTTAAGGGATCTCATCATTTCCTTCCAGCTCCGACCCGCAGTGCCTGGCATTCAATTTCTCTTTAGTTTGCAGAGGCGCGGGCGGTCCGGGCCAGAGTACCGTGTTCCCTGCCTTCTTCCACTACTGATCAGCTTGGAAATTTAGGACAGTTTGGCCATGTTTCTAGGCCTTAATTTTTCTACTGGAGAAAAGGCAACACGAGAATATCCATTCTGTATGAGAATTTAAACATTTGCCTGTGTGGTTGGCATGTAGTAAGAGCTACGCGAGAATGTAAAAGTTGAGTTGTTATTATATCAACATCATTACAATCTTAAAGTGATAACTGTAATTGGTGATGGGGAAATGCCTGAGTTGGGAGAAATGCCAAGAGATCTTTAGGAAAGAGGATTAGAAAGAGGATTCCAGGAGGGACTCGATGATGTGTCCCAGAGGTTTTTCCCCATGAAATCAGAATCTGATTTCTGACTTTGCAAATAATCGGAGGCATTACGGTTTAAATACATCTGTTAAGCTAATTGGTTGCATATGGAAGGCCACAGCTGAAAAAAATAAGCAAAGTCCTAATTAATAAGAGAGCTAAATAGAAAAATACTGAAACACTAGAAATAAAAACCAGTCATATTCGTGTATGGGCTTTGCTGTGTGTTAGGAGATTTTGTAACCTCCTGTTTCTTCATGTCTTCTGTGATGTCACTGTAGTGTCTGGCCTGGATTAAGTGTTTTTAAGTCTGCTCCCTTCTGGGGCCAGCATGGGACTTGAGTTTTCTCTCAATCCATGTGGATACCCATGTTGTCTCTGCACTGTTTCATCTGGCTTCCTAACTGCTCAATAAATCAATTGATTTCCAGTAGAGCAGTTGAAGACCTGCTCGATAACCAGCACTATAGCATGTAAAAAGGAAGGCCTGAGAATATCTGTCAATTAGCTAGTACAATAACTCCATTATTTAAAAAACAAAACAAAACAACAAAAAAACTAAGTTGAGGGCTGGCCAAGTAGCTTAGCAGACTAAAGCGCCTGCTTAGGCAAAGCACAGGGACCAGGGTTCAATTCCCAGCACCACACGTGGTGTCAGCTCCGCCTCTGGGGGGTGGAGACAGTGACTGAGACTGAGTGTGGTGGCAGGTGCCTGTAATCTTAATGCCTGTGAGGCTGAACGCAGGAGCATCACTACACATCTGCTCTATGTAGTGAGACCCCCCATACACTCATACTAAATGCATAACAAAACAAATAAAAATAAGTAGATTAAATTGACTATGAAGAGAATTGACATTTAGAAATCCATATAATTTCTTTTCTTTTTTTTTCCTTTGGGACTAGGAATGAACTCAGAACTTGTGCATAGCAGGCACCTGTGCTGTTGAGCTATATCCCCAGGAAAAATCCATATAATTTCTTTTGCGTGAAATACCTCTATAGACTAGAATATTCTATGAGAGTAGAGGACTAGGGCAGTTAATGCTGGTATTTAAATCTAACGCTCCCAAATCAAGTGGGCTCTCCCAAACAAAGGTTATTTTCTAACTGCTGGAGCAAAGGAGACGTTATCGCATAACTGAAAGTGGGAGTTTTATAGAATTACAAGCCCATTTACTCCCTGAGACACTCTGTCTGGCCCCGTCGTCACGTGCTGATTCACTTTGGTGCTACTGTTTACTAGAGCAGAGAACCGCATCGGACTGTGTGAACCAGAGGCAGTGCTTATCTGCTCTGTAGTACTTCCCTCTTAATGTGATGAGGGCTCCGTCTCCATCAGACTAAAAGAAAACCCTGGAAAGCATTTTCCACATGGTTGTTCATATGTACAATTCCACCTATACATCTTTCTTAAAAATACATCCGAAAGTGCAGGGTATGAGCATATTTTAATGAAGGTATTCATTTTTATGAAAGGCAATACAGTTCTCCAAATCTGTAGTGTCCCCACTCTTACATTAAATCGGTTGCAGATTTCAAATATTTGAAAAAAATGTGTCTGTGCTGGACATGCAGAGGATTTTTTCCTGTATAATATTCCTTTAAAAATTCCTTCAAAAATAATCCTTTAAAAACAACTATTCAATATTAGAAATACTGTAGAGATGATTTAAAGTGTGCAAGAGGGTGTGAGTAAGTTCTATACAAATAGTGCATCATTTTATATAAGGAACTTGAACGTGTGATATTTTTTCTCTTCTCTATTTAGGACTGGGTCTATAGGGTGTACAGAATCTCACTATGTAGGTTGGACTCGCAGTGATGCTGTTTTCAGCCTCCCTAAGTGCTCACATTACAGGAGCGTGCTACCACGTCCAGTCTCAATTGCCACCTCAGTGTGCTTTGGGGGACGGGTCTGCATAGCACACCAGGATCAAACCCTGGCCACTGTGCTCTGCTTAAGCAGGCACTTCAGTCTACTGAGCTATCAGGCTGCCTCCATGTGATGGTTTTTGTACCCATGAAAGTTCTAGAAACCAGCCTCAGCAGTTTCTAAATACACACACACACACACACACACACACACACACACACACACACAATGTACACATCTAATGAATTTTGAAGAGGTACTGCGGGTTGAACCCAGGGCCTTCACATTGAACTATGACCCTAGCCCTTTGTACTTTCAAGACAAATCTTGCTAAGTCACCAAGCTGTCCAGCCTGACCCAAATTTGCAACTCTTCCACCTCAGATTTCAAGATACCTGGATTGCAGGACTTCCCCAGCATGGCTGGCTTAAATTTTGATTTTTGATTTATATCAACCAAAATGTATATAATACAAAAATTGCATGTATTAAATTGCAACTTCTACAAAGCCGTTTAAAGCTGGTGACCTAGTTGTATTCCATTTGATGACATGAGCTCATAAACCTGCTTTCCCGATCCAACTGGCAGTAAATATTTGTGAATAATGGCTGACTGGATTTGCAGCTTCAGGCCAAGGAGCAGATGGGTTTTAGATGTATGCTGTAGACCGTCGCTGCAAGAGGGGAGCTCCCCTTCCAGCTGCTTGTCCTGGGGGGCTGGACCTGTTAGCACTGCACTTTAGAAGAGCCTGGTTACTGTGTTCACGAATAAGATAAAATGGTGTTTATTCTCTGAGGATCAATACTGTCTTGTTTGAACTTATTGAGTCATTTAGAGGCACATCAAGCAACAAGAGCCCTTGTGCAACAGTACTCAGAGTATTTCCCAGCTTTCTATGGGATGGCGGTGTCGTAGGAGACAGTTACTGAAACAGACAACGCGACAAAATGAATGTCTTCTATATCAGTGGCCCCTGGGTTTTAGGCAAAAGGGTGTTGGGCTTTTCACTAAGAATGTTGGACAATATTATCCCAAATAAAGTATACTACGAGTATTTTAATATTAAGAAAAAATTTTAGGTTTTCTCTCTAAAAAATAGAACTGAATTTGTGATTAATTGAAACTTCATTTATGCATTTTTCTGTTTAAAGGTATTGTTTTGACAAACAGAAGCTAATAGATATATTTGGAAGGTCTTAAGCGATTTTTCTGGAGCTTTTAAGAGACTGTTACAAAAGAGAAATGGAGAATTTTATCCAATCTAATCACTGGGGGCTTTGTTTAATGATTTGACTTTATCATTTTGTTTAATCTTTATAAATTCCTTGGGGGTAGATTTTGTGCCTGTTTCACAACCGAGGAATCTGAAACTCAGGGAAATCAAAGAATGTGTGGAAATTCATAAATCCAGGAAGTTTCAGGATGGGCATGCCAACCTAGTTCTGCCGGAGAGAAGGCTAGCCTTCCTTCTGGAAACCATCCTAAGAGCACCTGAGGCAGGCCCAGGCCTGTCAGATGTCTGCGATGGGGTGGGGGGTGGGCCCTCGCGTGTGTGTATGTGTGAATGTGTGTGTGTGTGTGTGTGTGTGTGTGTGTGTGTGTGTGTGGGCGCGCGCATGCGCACCTGTGAACCCGAGGCTTTCCAAAGTGGTGATGCTTGAATGACTCTGATAGTAATGCATGCGGGACATAGGCTATGCTGTGAGGAATGCCAGTTGTGAGGGACATGAATAGCTATTTCTGGGAGAACATATTCTGTTGTCAAGCAAGCATAAGAAAGAACACATCACCTGTGGTTCTTGCTCTGTATTCATGCTGAACGAACACAGTCGCACATGGCCAGTCCCTGCATTATAATGTTATATGTTTGTGTTCTAGAGTCAGCCCAGCCAGCGAGCAAAGCTGGCTCTGCAGCTTGCTGCCTGCACCACACTGAGTCTGGCTGGTAACCTGTCTGAAACTCAGTACTTGCCTCATAGGATTTTTCTAAGAATACATCACAAGGTAGTGCTTCATATATGTTATTACTCAAACAATCATAGAGTAAGAGGGCCTGACTTAAATTGTCTAATATCCAGGATGAAAATCTGTTAATCTTCAGTACAATAGCAGTGAACTAGGGGAGAAGAAAATCAGGAAACCAATTGTATTCACAACAGCTTGAAAATAGCCAGGAATCGATGTGGCTATGTAGGTGAAAGACTCTACAAAGAAAATTACACAACACAGCAAAGAGAAACTGAAGAAGACACTGAAAGATGGGAAGATCTCTCATAGACTGACAGATTTAATCTTGTTAAAAAGGTCATTAGACTAAAACAATTCATTGACTCCATGTAATTTCCCCCAACATTCCATCAATATGCTTCATAAAACTCTAAAATTCATATGGAAACACAGAAGATCAAAATGGTCAAAGTAACCCTAAACAAAAGGCACAATGCTGGAATTATCATGATACTGAATTTCAAATTATACTACAAAGCTAAAAACAAACCTGTAATAAAATAACATCGCACAACAGTGGACACAGAGACCAGAAGAGAGGATGCAGACACAAAGCCCATATGCCTACAGCCATCTAACTTTTGACCAAAGGGCCCAGAACATACGTTGGAGAAAAGATAGCCTCTTTAAGAAATGGTGCCAAGAAAACTGGATATCGATAGGTAGAAGATTGAAATAGACCTTGATCTCCCATCTTGTACAAAATTTTGAGCTAACTGGATCAAATCCTAGATGAAAGGCCTGCAGCTTTGAAACTTCTGGAATAAAGCATAAGGCAAACACTTAGAATCACAGCACAGGCAGAGACTTTCAGAATAGGAAGCACAGCGGCATGGAAATAATATAAAAATTCAATAAATGGGACCACATCAAATTAAGGTTTTGCACAACTAAGGAAGCAACCAACACAGTGAAGGGACTACCTACGGAGTAGGAGACAATCTTTAATAGATGCTGTGCTGACAGAAGATTAATGCATGTCTAAAATATGTAAAGAACTAGAAAACAGAACACACACACACACACACACACACACACACACACACACAAATAGCTCTTTCCATAAATGAAGAGACTTATGCCACTCAAAACTACATTGAAATTGTGTCTCATCTTAGTCAGAATGGCTATCATGAAAAAACAAAAAAGAAAAAAAAAAGAAAGAAGGAAGCAGAGAAGGAAAACAGTAAGCAAGGAAAGAAGGAAGGAAGGAACAAATGAATGAAGGAAGGAAGGAATGAAAGAAGAAAGAGAGAGAAAAAGAAAGAGGTAAAGAAAGATGCTTGCTAAGAATGAGGTGAAAATGGATCTCAGTACACTTTGGTGGAAAACTAAATCAACACAACCTCTGTGGAGAATAAACAGTACAGAGTTTCTGCAAAAACCTTCAAAATGAACTGCCAAATGACCCAGCTGTACCACTGTTTGGCATATACCTGAAGGAGCTGAGATCAGAATACTAGAGGGATTCCTATGTGCCCGTGGTTATTGGGGCACAAGTCACAGTATGTGAGATTTGGAACCAGCCTAGGTACCCATCAACAGCTGGATGGATAAAGCAACTGTGTTGTGTATACACACCGAAGGGCTGCTCATTTGCCTATTTCTTTGTATTTAGTGAGTGAGAGTCTCAATGCTCGGAAAAGTGATTTTTTTTCCCTTTGGAATCACCCTCTGATCTCATGGTCCCAACACGTTATAAAGACCATGAACTGTCAGATAACATTTCTTGAAGCTGATGAATTGCAGCTAGAATTAGTTTACATCACTACATGTTCTGTCACCTATTAATCCTCCACACTGCCCAAATAGTTTTATACTCTTCATCCTGGAGATGCTCAGGGCACGTGGGCATACTCCTGTAGTGAAGAAACTTATTCATCATGAAATTTTCTTCTTTGAACTTTCATAAGCATAGAACCAGAGTGTCTCAGTCAGAGGGCCTGGGAGACTTCTGACAGGTATGGCAGACTCGGATTCGTCTCTTTCTTCAGAATCATCACATTCTAGTTGTGAGTTATCTCTTTGGGGTGGACAAAATGTTAATGTGGAAATACATCCATGACAGCACAGCACCCCAGACCGTGGACACCATCTAACTATTAGTTTTTCCAAGGTTGAGGTTTACTATACTCAAAGATGGTTTTGCTATTTTTCTTTTTGCAAGAATTGTAAAGGAACAGCTTAGGTCATTCTTTCAGTTAGCAGGACAATGACAGACGAAATAGTGAGAAATCACCATGCTTTTTAATGGTGGTGACAGTGGAGGGTATAATTAAATATATGACATTTCAGGTAGGATGGAAATTATGACCCACACAGAGAACTCGAAGTCTGTTGGACATGTTTATTGAATTCCTGTTTTCAGGGTCCTAGGATTGCAACTGGCAGTAAACCACAACTCTCTTTGCTGTCTGATTAGAGCTAAATAAACTCAGAACTTTAGCTCCTATTCTTAAACTGACAGGGCTGAATCTACTTTTTTTTTTTTTATTAAGTCTTAGAAATGTATTAAGTTGAAGAGAGATGCATAATATTCATTTCATTTTAAGATTTATGATTATTCCAATATGTTCTGCTTTTCTCTTGAAATAAAAACAAACTAGAAAGTTCCCTGGATTAGACTCAGTACTGAAAGAGAAAGTTGTTTTCATGCATTGTCACAAGTACCACATTGTACAGTTCCACCAAGGCGAAATAGAAAAAGCAAAGCGCATGGACCATACCTGCGTAATTTCTGAGATCCCCACCCGGAAAAGGTTCCTTGATTATGGCGAATTCAGCGTGTTACCGAGGTTATGTTCTAATCATAATATCAAACTCCAAAGGTTCAGTGGCTTCAGGTTTGGTTTACAATTCCTGGAAGTTAAACTTTAACTCACCCTCTCTCTTCTGTCCATACAGCCCTTTGACCAGATAATGGTCCTTACGACCCAAACAGAATTCACAAAATTATCTTCCTTTTTAGTTTACAGAATTAAATTGCATTTTGCATCATAAACCACTGGGGTGAATACCTTCTTGAGGCTATTTTATTGATCAATATATTTATAAAGTATGATATTTCTACTTGGTAACTAAGCTCTTTGTTATGTTAGTTCTCTTTGTTTTTTGTTACACCAAAATGATATTAAGGCTAATATACATGAGGAGAAGCCCTTTACTTCACCCTTTTTCTGTAACTGTATCACCTAAAGTGTGGATTTTTCAGTGTGAAGAGAAACGCTAGCTTACAGACAGAAACACAGGAAGCATTTATATAATCAGGTGGGCAGATTAAGGCCAGCTCAGGTTAGGGAAAACATACTTCTTACTCAAGCTGCTCATTCAGATTCTAACAGAAAGCCCGCTCTTTCAAAGCACAACAGCCAGCTATGTACTGAGCTTATAGGAAAGCCAGAGCTATTACTACTTGTTTCAAATCTCAGTGGTAACTATGTGCGAAGAATTGAGTGGTGTGTTCAAAGGAACTCTACAGTATTAATTCTCTAGTAACAACTTCTGTCCATAGAGAAGATCCCAGACAGGGGGGAAACACTCACAGAGAACATGAAATGAGGAGGAGGAGGAAGAGAAACATTTCATGTTGCATAAGAGAATATGCTTTCTTCTTGTGGCTGGCTTGGAACGCAGACAGAATGTCTGGGTCTAGAACAGCTCTACTGGTCCCTCAAGATAAACATTCATGTTTTAAACATCAAAACAAAGCACTAAAGGGATTCTGGAGGTGTATAGAGTCTTCGAGGAGAAGCTGACAGTACATATCTTGGTTGACATGAAGGGTTTCCATTATAGTTTCAAATGCTTATGTCTATGGGGGAAATGTAGGACAGTGGTGCCAAGTAGCATCTGTTGGATACTTACTACATCTCAGCCTTGTTTTAAGCATTTTATGTACATTGGTTTATGAAATCCTCAAAATAATCCCACTTACAAAGTGCTACGCTGTCCTAGTTTTATAGATGAGAACACAGGCATGCGACAAAACTGAAAAGCTTGCTGAAGTTTATGTAGCATATACAGTAGAAGAATTGGTATCTGAACCCAGATTGCCAGACTCCAGTTACTGAATTAATTAAGACGTAGTCATATCAGAAGTCCAAATCAAATTCATTCTGGTTGTACTTATTTAGATGACCCACAATCATTTTGGTCTTTCATTAATTCAATAATGGGGGAATAAATGCATTACTTCACTGAAAAAACAAAACTACCGTAGACTGAGAGGCTTCACCAGCAGGCATTTCTTTTTCTCAGTTCTGGAGGCTGGCCATGCAAACTCAGGTGCCAGCCTGCTCTCCTCACCAGAACTGACCCATTACTCTTAAGAGCCAGTGGCAGTAAAGAATTTTGTAACATTATTAAGGAACTGCTTTTTGTTTTCTAAACCCCTTTTATTGTAGTGATACAAATATATTGACCAGAAATAAAGCTAAAATAATGGATGAGCCTCTCTTCTTCCAGAGGCTGCACAGGTAGAAAATCTGCGACCTTGGAACAGAGAAGCCAGAACCTGCTCTAAATAGCAGGGCAAGGCTTGCTTTTACTTTGTAAAAATAAACTGAGTTTAAATAATGCTCAGTAAGTATTAATTTTCTGTTAGTTTATTCTACAAACAACTACCAGATATCTACTCTCTGCTATGAGTTTGGTAAGTGGATGACTGTTTATAATGAAGGCTGGGGCTCTTAGTAGGCTATAGACTCAATAAAGCGACTTGTATGTGACATACTAAAGATAGAAAACAGGAAGAGACGTAAACCTAGAAAGGATAAGAATTGTTTGTGAGGCTCTTTCAAGGACATGTGCACCTGTGTGTACTAATTATATTGTGAAGTTTATTTTTTGTCATTGATTACAATTTTGAAAGTTGGTAAAATACTGTCGGTGTTTAGGGATTTAGTAGTTCGTAGACCAGACTAAGGGTGTGAGTATCCCAATGGTGAGCTCATGATAGTTATAATAATATTATGAAGAAGAAGTACAGAATGCTAAGCATAGCAGAAAATGTAAGACCTAACTTGGTACACCAAGTGGTAGCTGAGGAACATGAGATATTTGCACTGAGAGCTGAAAGAGGCGTGTGCAGTCATCCTAGTTGGTAGGAAGGGATAGCAGATACGGGTACCCTGATTTGGAACGAGCTTCCTGGGTTCGAATAAGTAATGGAAAGCTAGCCATGAGCAGTAAGAGGCCAAAATAGAGGGAAAGTGCTGGATTAGGGGGCAGCTCCTCAGGGTCCAGGCATTAAGGTACTACAGGTTTCCATTGTTGTCTTGGGACAATCGGAAGTCACCGGAGGGCTTGAAGGACAGACGCATAATCCACTTGTGTCTATTCTGGGTGTGCAGTGATGAGTAAACTGCCATGCACGATGCTGTCTTTCTGTCTGGTCTCTAGGAATTTATGTTCAGTTTCTACATTTTTGATAGTTTTGTGAGGATATTTAATTCATGGCAGGAAGTATTCTAAGGAACGGAAGTGCCATGTTGGATACACTATGCAGTGGAAGCCTAATGCCTTTTCCTGATTGCTGTATCGAAAAGACACTGATCCAGGAGTCAGGACTTTGGAAATCTAGACCCAGCACTGTAATATTCAAGATATATATCCTTGAACAAATTTATGCCCCATTTATAACCCAGTGTCTTGCCTTTAAAGAGGAAAACATCAGCCTCTCTTGCCTATCTCACCAATAAGTGGTAGCATCAGATCAATGGTATATGTGCAAGTCATATCAAAACAATAGACTTTTTTTTTTTTTTTGAGAATATAAAGTGCAGTACTTTCTGAGTTAATTGTATGCACATCCTTCAAGACTATGTCAAAGCAACTTGTTTTTAATCTGTGAAATTAAGACTTCTAGGATTTATGTCTGCTCTTTTGAAGGGTCATAGCATTTTAAATTTAAATGTCTCATGTTGTTATTAATGTATACATGATTTTGGAAGATAATGGAATCCATTTGCTCTCAGAATGACATAGTTCTGTGTTTTAGGCCTTTGGAAATTCATTGGTTTTGTGGCGAGGGCCACCTAGTGTTGAGTTAGTTAAGCACACACAGAGCCTTCGTCCACATACACTCAGTTGCACTGGTTTTCCTGGAACATTTCAGTTTCATTTTAATGTCACAGAATTATAGGGTTAAGGGAGAACTTGAGAATTCATATCAGCCTACACTGTAAGCCATGCCAGCCAGTGGGTGCAGTGGTGGCCCTGCTGTTTGTACTCAAACTCTCCTGCTTCTCAATCTTTGTCCCCATGCCCTTGTGTTTAATGAATCTCCTACAAATTACTTTTTACTGTTATCCTATTTCTTTGGCAAATCGTATTATCGCATAATCTTCCTTTAAATAATCATTCCATTACTCATGTGCTTGCATTCATTTGGTATGCACTGATGAAAAGAGAGTGCTCTGTTCAAATAGTGGGGACACTGAAATGAGCAAAGGCAAAGCAGAGTCTGGGGGCAGGTAAGTATGTTTTGGAGATCCAAGAGCCATGTGTATGGTGGACCTGTGGGATTAAGTGGAGGTGACGCTGCCTAAGTGCTCTCATAACCATGATGGCTTTGTGTTGTCATGCTTCATGTATTTGAGGTGATGCTGGCACAAATAAACCCCAAATGTAACCTCTACAAGGGCATAGCACATCTAATTATATATACTATGTAATAACTGACAATACATGACTGTTACTTGTTTGTGGCACTTACTATACTTTTACTGTTGATTTAGAGTGTACTTCTTATACATATTTAAAAAATCAACTGTGGAACAGCCTCAGACAGCTATCTGAGGAGGTGAAACCATCACTCTTATAGGAGATGGCAGCTCTAGGTGTGGTATTGCTGCTTGGCTTCGCTTTCCATCACTGTGATGAAATACCTGAGATCATCAGCTTAATGAGAGAAAAGGTTTATCTGAGTGCACAGTTTCAGTGGTACTGATCCACGGCTACTTTGCTCCATTGCTTTGTCCCCGTGACAGCAGAGTGCATCCTTATGGTAGTGTACAGCAGTAAAGGATTTTCCATTCACAGTGTCCAGAAAGCAAAATGTCAGGGTAAGAGGTCAGGGGCCCAGTATCCCCTGAGGAGCATGTCCCAGGTATGTGACTTCCTTGATGAGGCCACATCTCTTCTAGTCAGCTTTCTGCCCGCTCCTAATATACCCTGTGCTGGGACCAAGGCTTCATTCAACACGTGTTCCTTGGGGAGGGGGTGGGGTTCATATTCTGACTAGTACTCCTCAAGACGTTCTGGTGGGGCAAGCTGTGGTGGAGGAGGAGGAGTAATATTGATCCACAACCCATGAGAGCCAAAGCTAAGGAGTCTCGTTTTCAACAAAAAGCCTTAAAAAGTTTTAAAAAATTAAATAGCTAGAAGCTTACAGCTGGATGTGGTGATGTATGCCTGTAATCCCACCATTTGGGAGGCTGAGACAGGAGGATTGGTATGAGTTTGAGACCAACCGGGCTACAAACTACAAAAAGTGAGCTTAAGGCCAGCTGGAACTGCATAGCAAGACATTGTCTCAAAAAGACCAAAAAAAAAAAGCTTACAGAATAGAGATATAGCATAAAATTTTTTGTACAGCAACTTCTTCTATTTAAGCACAATATTATGAGAGTAAAAGGGGTTTTAAAAGCATTCATAAGGAATGGACCGTGTGTGGAGCAGTAGAGGTGGTCAAATCCAAAGGCCGAATTCAGTTACATGGACTCAGGAGGAGGTGGTGAGTCCTGCGGCAGGATGCAGTAAGCTGATGTGTCCTGCTAGGCCAAACAGGCCCCAGACTGAGACCCAGACCTACTGGGAGCATCCTCAGGGCACAGAGGTGTCAGAAGGCTGCCTGGAAGTCTCCAGGTACATAAGCTCAGACAGAACTCAGGAGAACCAGTTTACATATAAATGTTCAATTTAAGATTAGCTTTGTGGGGCTAGAGAGATAGCTCTGTAGAATAAGCTCTTGCTTGGCAAGCGCAAGGACTCGAGTTCAAGCCTTGGTTCTTAAAAAAAAAAAAAAAAGATTAGCTTTAGTATATAGATAAAGTGTTTGCTTGTATAGTCTAAAATACAAAGTCAGTTTGTCACTTTCTAAAGTCTGCTTGTTATTATTATTAGTATTGCTAACTGTGCTGCAGTAGCTAGGATGCCATACCTGCCTTAGCCACACGTTTCCCCTGTTCCTCCACCATTAATAATAACCTAGACAACAGTACCAAGCAGAAACCCATGTCCCGCTCTTAATCAACAGAGAAGGCACAAACTTAGCACATACACAGAATAAGAATCTTTGACACAAAGAGATATCTAAAGGACAGACTCTTTACAGAAATCAAAACAAAGAGGTCTTTCTAAAATAGAAAATGACACAATGAAGGAACAAAATGCAGTCTTAGGCCCTGGCCTACCCGTAAGAAACGTAGGAGACAACAGCACAGAAAATCGTGACAGTCACACACCTGAAATCTCTGAAAGAACAACTGAAGCAAAGGAACAGCGGCAGACGGGGTTGCAAGCGTGTCCTATAAGGCCTGGCTTATGCCCCTCTTATCTCTCAGCACATCTCATTTGAATTTAATCCTCAAATTTCTCATTATCTTTAATATATTTGAATATTTTATTTGTCTCATTTTATATTACCATCGTAATGTTCTGAGTCCTGTTTATTGCTTATATTTTGCTTATTGTTTTTATTTATTTATTTTATTTATTTATTTATTTATTTATTTTTGAGACAGGGTCTCGCTATGCAGTTGAGGCTGGCCTTGAGCTCGCTTTTGTAGCCCAGGCTGGTCTCGAACTCTCACCAATCCTCCTGCCTCAGCCTCCCGAGTGCTGGGATTATAGGTGTGAGCCACCACGCCCGGCTTGCTTATTGTTTTTAAACCAACAATTTGAGCTTATGAATCAAGCATTATCCTTGTTTTAATGTAGCTTCCATTTATATTTTCCTTTCATCTTATTTTACTTGTGTCTATAACTGTGGCAGGAAGCCTGGTCTGTGAGGAGCAGGGTGACAGCTCTGCCAAATGGAAAGATGGCGGCTCTGTCTCTCTAACCAACTCTGTAGGTGTCACTCTCCATAAAGGTCATAGCCTACGCAATGTCGGTTTTCAAACATGCGCCTCACTAAATATATAACAGAAACACCTTGAATGACAACTGTTGCTTTCTTTGAAACAGCAGTGAGAAATGAGAGCGTTCTCTGAAGTCAAGAGTGGCTGCTTGTTCTAGCACTTTCGAGAGGTGATGCCCAGGTTATGGGGAGCTGGCTGCATTGGTTCCCTCAGTTCCTTGTTCCTCCCTTGAATGCTGCTGGAGGTACTAAAAAAGTCCAAATATTCTGAATTTTCTTTTTGTAAGTCTGTATAAAATCTAGACTCTTGGCACATTTGTTTACCTTTAAAGTAGCAGTCTGGTTTCTTTTATGTGTGAAAGAGTCTCTGGTCAGGCAACACCAAGAAGCAATTCATTTGAACTACATGGAGGGATACCCCCTGAAAAGTTCTGGAAAGGTAGGGCACTAGGCTTGGAATACAAGCTGTACGGGGAGAATTGGCATCAAGAGTAGTTATCAAAGTGCACATCATGAAATCTTGATAGGAAGCAAGGACTGTTGGTACCCTCGCTATCCTACAGATTCTCAGGACACTATCAGTAACTTCCGGAGTGTATTCACAGCCCTCTTTCCCAGCCCTTAAGATTCAAAATCCTGAGTATGAGCACTCAACTGTTCAGTTCTTAGTGAACTTCTTAGGAATAATATGTCTTTTGACTTCCATAGCAAGAGGCAGATTGCTAAAACAGAAGGCTGCAAATAATAGGTAGTAAAAATACTACATATGTTATATAGGTGTTCCTTCCACCAACCAAAGCATAAAGGTTTTTTGACCCTTAAGATAATTCACTCTTTAGCCGGGCATGGTGGTGCACGCCTGTAATCCCAGCACTCGGGAGGCTGAGGCAGGAGGATCGGTGAGAGTTCGAGACCAGCCTGGGCTACAAAAGTGAGCTCAAGGCCAGCCTGGACTGTACAGCGAGACCCTGTCTCAAAAAGAAAAAAAAAAAAAAAAAAGATAATTCACTCTTCAAAGGGACAATTTTAATTTTAATTGTTCCTTTTTTTCTCTTAGACTGGTAAAATTAGAATAGATCTCAGAGGTAATGAAATTTATTCCATAAGGAGGATATATATATATATATATATATATATATATATTGGTGACAGGGAATGTAATACCTCAATAACAGTTTTTACCTAGCAATTCTTAATGATTTGTACACTGGTGATTGGACAGCTGAAATGGCAGGAATCTGCTTCAGATGCTCTCTAATACGCTGAGCTTCTATATCATGGTTGCCAGTGGTGTACACGAGTCCAGGAATCAAAATTCTAAAGACATATAGAAGGAAAAATTTTTTTGATGGCAAGGGAAACCTTCCCAGGAGGCTTCAGGTAGAACTGGCCAAGATTTGCCAGGTGGCCAAGTCCTACCTTCATGGAATGCTAGGTAGGTTAAGAAATCTCAGTCACATTTTCTGTCACGGGAGCGCAGCTACACTAATGAGGAAGCATGACAGAAAATGACTCCTTACAGCCAAGGGTATTTGCTTTAAAGTCTAACTCTGTACTTAACCTTTGATGAAACTTAGCTCCCCAAGAAATGGGCATTTTTCCCAAGGTCATAAGGTTGGACAATAATCCATCAATATGTAGCCGGGGAGCTTAGCAGAGAACTCCTTCTGTTTTGTTTTCCCATTCATCAAAAAGCTCTGTGTGAAGAATAAAATGCATGTACTTTTCTAGTTTTCCATGACATCAAATCCATCATTATGAAATGAAGTTTGTGACCGAGCCCCAGAGGCTGGTTGAATTTGTGAAATAGGGTGAGACTTCATAAGGGAGTTTTGTAACAACACAAACTTTCTTTTATATTGTCTGTTGCCTAATTCCTTGGGCCACTGTGTGTTGTGAAAACCTTTCAGTTCTTCATTAATAGTTGGTTAAGTCTAGCATATTGGCAGGAAGGTGAGGGACAGACAGACAAAGGTAACTGAGATTTAAGGGCCCAAGTTAGCATAGGGAAGAAACCAAATTACACTATGAAGCAGGGTCAATGCGATCTTGTCAGTTCAAGAGGAAACAGTGTAGAGGCCCTTGGCTCCTCTTTCAGAGCACTGTGAAGGGCCTTTGTAAGTGCCCCGTCTGTTGGGCCCACTTCTGTCTGTGATACTCACTGTTCTAGCTGCAGAGGCCAGGTAGCTGGGGATTGCCTGAGCTCCCTCTACTCATGATTGCTATCAAAGCAGGCGACGGTAATCACTGGAGGTCTGTGTGGATTTTATTCTCTCAGTACTTGTTAGATTCTGAAGGTCGAGGGCCTCAACTGAAGGCAAATAAAAGAGATAGGGGAGGCAAGATAATGAGAGAAAATGGATTGAGTTGAGAAATCTGTAATGATTGGAAAGGAATAAGGGCTGACCTTTTTTTAGTTTAAAGATAAAACTTTCAAAGTATGGTAATAGGAGGGTAACAGTGGTTAATATATTGTGTATTGGTATCTTTAAATTAGTTACTCAGAGGGCCTGGCAGGATGCCTCAGTGGTCTAAAGCGCCTGCTTGGGAAAGCTTGGGTGGCTTCAGGGACTGCGGTTCGATCCCTGGCACCACATGCTGCGCCAGCCCTACCATCGGGGCAGGCTGGGCTGGCCATAAAAATGAGTGAGTAAACAAACAAAGGTTCTGAAACAAGAAAATAAATAAATAAATAAATAAATAAATAAATAAGTTACTCAGAGTAGAAGATATTACCATTTAATTGTCCAAACAATATTAGCATAAATATATGAACTTACAGAAATAGTAGTCTATCTATCTACCTGTCTATCTATTTATTATCTATCTATCTATCTATCTAATCTATCTATCTATAATTTGTGAAATAGTGAAATGTGTGAGACTTCACAAGAGTTTTTTTTTTGTTGTTGTTATTTTATTTTTTTAATTGTTATTTAAATTGAACAATGGTTATATTATATATTTTCATCATCAGATCAGTTTAGATTGATAGATATTGGTATATAAGATTGATTGAACAATTAAACATTAACACTTTCAATAAACATTCCTTTTTTTTTTTCTTTTCCCGTTTCTTTTTTTAACAGTTGTCACATGGCATATTGTGCTCACAGTAGCTCTACAGAGCACAGTGTGTGGGCGTGACCCACCTCCCCATTGTATCTCTAACGAGCAGGGATATTGAATCCCCGGATGACCACATCCAGAGCAAAGCACTGACCAAACAGCATTTGGAAGCTGCTGGCTTAACTCAGCTGGTGTCACAAGGCTTGGGGCCTGCAACAGTCCAAGGGACCATGTCCTGGGGCCCTGGTGGCTCAGCAAGGTCACCAGAGCTTGCAGGGTTGGGGCCTCCTCCTGGCCCTTCTGCTGACCCCATGTTTAAATATGTCTTCATGTATTTTTTCTGCCACTTACATTTGTTCATCTGAGAAGTATTCATTTCTGATGCTGATTTGTGGGTCGGGTCTTTACGTTTTGGGAGTCTGATTTTTTTTTTTTTTTTTAGTTCTTTATATGTTTATATAGTAAGCTTTTGTCTAAGGAACAGCTGACAAACATTTTTCCCACACTGTGGCTTATCTTGTCACTCTGTTGGTGTCTTCTCTTGTTGTGCCAAAGTTTTCAAGAAGTGAGAGCCCAGTTGCAGATTTGTTGTGATAGTTCCTGTACAGTCAAGGTGCAGCCCCTTGCTTTGCCTTTATTATTTAGAATTTTTTTTTTTTTGTTATTCTAAGTCTCTTTCAGTCCTAAATGAAATTTTGAGTTGTTTTCTCTAATTCTGTGGGCTATGCTATTGGAATTTTATTGAAATTTCATTAAATAACATAAAAGTAAAAAAAGAGAAATCTCATTATACTTTTGTAAGTATGACTTTGGGGTTTTTTTCTACCCAATGACAATAAGTACAAAAATTTGCAGTATAGGTGTACAGAGCTTTGTCATTATGTACAAAGCTGCAAAGTTACACTGTTATGAAGAAAGAGTAAGCTCTGGTGTTATTATAATTGGATGAGTATAGTTAGAAATGTTATATTATTTCAAAATAATTAAGAATTTTGTTTCCATCACAAAGAAATAACAGGTGTATGATAAATGTTCACAGTTGATTAGTATTTAGAGTATATATGGATTAAAACATTACATTGTACTCCATAAATATGTACTGTAATTATGTGTCAATGAAGAAAAATGTATTTCACTGACAGCTCCTACCTATAGATTTTGTGAAATGCATGCTCCGCCCAAAGCCCATGTAGATATCCCACATGATTTCGGCCTTGGTACTTTGTAGGTCAGGTGGTGCAGCCAGGAGAAAGACCTTCCTCAGGGTCTGCTTGTGCATTGTTCAGTTGGCGAGTGTAAGGTCGCGACGTGCGGAAGTGACGTGGCACAGTCTGATTCTGACTCATACTCCATTTCTCACTTGCCCATGTTTTAACTACACCTACATTGATACTAGTTCATGATGGATAGGAAGGCTGAAACTTTATCATGTAGAATTGTAACTGATACACGGAGACACATGTAAGATGGTTTGTTAGAAGAACCAGCTGGCTGAGGAAGAAAGGTAGACCAAACTCCAAGAGAAACAGAGAAGAACTACTGCATTTGCCATTCTAGATTCCAGTGAATATATTGCTAAATTCTCAGGTGTTGCTTGTTTTCTGTCCTTAGTCCAGGAAATACTTATTTTGTTATCATAAATATTATTTTGTATGCATATTAGTTTGTTTTTATTTCTTGTTATTGTGACAGATGTAAACAATACATAGCCAGGCACCTCCGTAGCCTCAAAGTTTATCGGTAAAGACTTCACATCATAAACTCACTTTATCATCCACATAGTCCTGTCCGAAAAGTAAAATTCCATGAAAAGCATTATGCCTGCCCCACTGTACAAATTCTAGTATAGATTCTTAGTCTCCTGGGAAAGGGGTGATTTATAGGAGAATGAAAGAAGAGGGAAAGTGAGATTAGTCATGCATCCACTGCTCTATGTGCTAATTAGCTTCATCCACTTTGTAGAGAAGAACTATGGGAGGGAGCAAAGGCACTGAAAGGGAAGTGAGGGGTTGGTAGATTTCAGAAACAAACAACAGATGGCTTCATCATTCTAAGTAGAAACACTGATCAAGACACGAACTTTGAAACTGAGTTACTGAGCAGGGGAGATAGCTCAGTAGAATAAGCACTTGCCTGGCAAGCGCAAGAGCCTGAGTTCAATCCCTGGCTCCAATAAATAAATAAATAAATAAACATCCCAGTGATGCATAAAACTGAGTTATTGTCTTGAAAATAGGAATGGAGCCAATATACCACCTTTACATCCCAGCACAGGGACTTAGCAAACACTCAATAATTACAAAACAAGTCATTAAAACTAGAGAAAACAATGAACAGGACATAGCTGTCATTGGTGTATCACAAGAGATCCCTGAATAACCTTTAAATAAACAATGACTCCCAACGCCGTCTCCTGTTTCTTCATTTCTTTGGGAACAGCAAAGTCTGACTTGCCAGGAAGAATGTTATGACATGTTGCGCTCCAAGCCAAGCACTTCCCATGTGAAAAACCTTTGTTTCCCTGACTGAGTCAGTAAGAAGTAAGACTGTTTTCCATTCTCTTTCTTAGTACATAGCGAAGACCAAGTGGACTCTCAAGACAGAAGATTAATCTAGGTTGTGATACATATGCTGTAATAACCAATGAATCATTAAGCTGCTGAGTTCTTTGCTTGTAAAACCTTTAATCTAGGCTGAGAAAAGAGAGTAACAAGTTTTTGTAGTATTATTAGCTCCTTAGTGCAATCTCATGTTCTAAAATTAGGATTCTAAAATTACTAGTACAGAATTTAGGACACTGATGAGATTTGAGGTCATTTCTCCCTCCCTGATTCAGAAATATTTCTCTAAGAAGTATCTGCAGCCCAGATTTCTATAAGAGCAGATAGTTTTGTCCCAGCTATACATAGAGATATACATAGAGATATTTTAAAAAAATGATCTCTAATTACTATAAAAATAAATCTTATATCTGTCCAAAGTTCAGTCTTACTTATTCATGTTTGTTGAACTGAGTCATTCATTTTAGGAATTTTGGCCGAGAGCTATGTGAGTGGATGTTCAAGGAAATAGCCACTGTAATACCTTAGCCACACGAGGTTGATTACCACAATCTCATGCACTCACTTGGGTGTGATATGCTATTAAAATACATCTTGGAAGCCGAAAGAGAATACAGTCTGAAAAATGATAAAATTGCTTTTGTATTTAAAAAGGATTTCAACTTCACAACCTATTTGGATTGCAGACGGTGGAGGTGGATGTAGACAAAGGATGTGTGCCCTTCTGTTTTGAAGTACGGATGTGGTTTTTACTCCCGGTACTCTCTTTGTACTTTGTGCGCTCTCTTTATAAAGACAGTACAAAATAGTATTAAAATAGAAAGGTTAGAGATGATGCAGAATTTCACTTAACAAAATAATGTGAATTTCATGGTATTTGTTGTAATGCATAGTGTTATCTTCCAACCAGTTATTCATGTTACCAGATACATGCATGCAAAAATGGAGGAAAGTAAAAAAGAAAGGAATATATATATATATATATATATATATATATATATATATATATATAATGAACTTCCCAGTATACTGTGCCACCCCCCACATGGGGCATGCTGAGACGGAGACCGAGACTGGGTGTGGTGGTGCCAGCCTGTAGTCCCAGCTCTGGGGAGGCTGAAAACAGGAGGATCAGTATGAGTCCGATCTGTGAGTGAGACCCTGTACTAAATGTACACACACACACACACACACACACACACACATACACACAGAAAATGAACAAAGAACTTAAGAGGAGAAAAAAGAGGGAGCGCCCCGCATCCCAGGCGGAGCGTGGGCGCCAGCGCTGACTCTCTGGTCTTGGGCTTTCAGGGGAGTGTGGCCCGCTCCGCGCTACTGCTGCCATGGCCCATGGGCAGAGTCGGCCCAGTGGGCTGAGATTAAACCAAAAAGATGTCCCTCTACGATGACCTATCTGGGAGTGGAAACCAGGGACTCCAGAACAGAAGGCTGGTCCCAAAACTTCAAGCTCTGCTGTCTCAGCTTCAGGTGGAGAAGGCAGTGCTCACTCAGGCAGAGCCAGAGGACAAAACCAAGTACCGGCCTTGCTCCTGTCCTTGACTTACAGCGAGGCGGCTCAGCAGACGACCGGCAGGTTGTGGGCACACCACCACGTGCTGCAGCAGGCCGAAGGACCCTGTTCCCAGCGGGTCTTCTTCAGAGAAGCTCTTATTCCTTTAGCTGATGAATACGGTCCTGTTTCCTAATGACTACGAGAAAGTGGGGAAGCGCCAAAGAGAGGAACGACAGAGCCAGCAGAAGCTGGAGAGACAGAAGGAAAGAGGGAAGAGCAGCGAAGAGGCACCGGCAGAGGATTCGGATGCAGATGAAGATTAGGGGCGGGAGGGGAGAGAAAGAAGGATGGGAGGAGCGGCCACTGCACCTCGTCGTGTACAGAAGGACAAAGAGTCACCCCGAGATTTTCCTTATGAAGAAGACTCAAGACCTGGATCACAGCCTTCCAAAACTGCTGTTCCTCGCCTGTGTGTGAGGAACAGGGCAGGCCAAGCTCTCCTGCTAGGCCCAGCGACTCCTTCCTTGCTCACCCTGGTGGCACAGTAGCACCTCCAATCATGCGAAAGGATGGTTTCTGGGAAGGCCAGGGTCCAGAGAGCACAAGCAGAGGCTGAGCGCTGCGTTATCCATTTAAGACCAGCAAAGGGGGCGGCAAGATAATCGTGGGTGCTGCACCGAGAAGGGTGAGGCTCAAGATGCATCGAAGAAGTCGGATTCAGATCCGACTGAAACACTCAACTGTGCGCTACTAAAGTGGTCCTCCCGAGGAACGTGGTTGGTGCAGGAGAAGTCGACGAAGACCTGGAAATTGAAGCCAAGGTAGAATGCGAAAAATAGGGCAAAACTGGCGAATGTATGGTGCTTGAAATTCCTGGTGCCTCTGATGATGAAGGAGTGTGAATATTTTCAGAATTTGAGAGACTTGCATGAGCAATTAAAGCTGTTGCTGATCTAAATGGGAGGTATTTTGGTGGGTGGTAAAAGCACGCTTCTTCAGTTTGGACAAATTCAGGGTCTTGGACTGGGCAGAGCAAGTTTGATTTTAGGGAGCAGAGTCGCCTCCTTGAATGAGCTACGGACTGGACAAAGACAGTGATCATTAAAATATCTATATTGTGAGCAGAGATGGGCAAAGCTGTTGAATGCTGGGACTGCTGGAGGGGCTTCTGGTGTATATGTTGATTGGTTTCCTTTTCTATTTTATGATTTTTAAAATATAGTATAAAAATCCTTTTTTTTTAAAAAAAAAAAAAAAGAAGAAAAGGAGACAAAACAAATTAAACATTATGTGTTCCTTTACTTAGACCAGCGGAAGGGATGTGCGTCATTGATGAAGATAGAGTGGATAAAAGGGGGGCCTTTAGAACTCCCCCAATATCATAGGCTCACTATCTATAAGTCCTTTGCAGATTTCCCTGATTATAAATTCTTTCTGTTCCAGAGAGGCCATGCCTTTTGGTGAGTACTTTCTGTGGCTCCATAGGAGACAGGGTTGGTAAATATTTCAGGCTGACCAAAGCGGTATGAGAGGAATGAATTCAACTAGAGAGCCAGACTGCTCTAGAGGCTACACTGGTTTGTGGGCTTCCCTTTAGGGCATCCTTTGTAGAGAGTGAAGGAAGGAAAAGGGAGCACCAGAGAGTTATGCCTCCCACTCTGTCTCAAGGGCCAAAAGGAAAGTGGAGGGCCCAGGAATTAGACTGCATAGCCATGGGACTCGAACCACCTGGCCACCTTAGCTCACCAGCAAGGACATCTTAAAGTTGCACCAAATGATGGCAACACCAGCTTATTTTAATAGTATTATTCAGCCTCCAATTAAATAATCAGTTCACAATTCGTTTCTGGTTCAACCTTAGAATTTTGCAGCACAAGTAACCCCTGAATCAGGTAGCAATAAATTTGTCCCTGTGAATGGTGCCTGTGTGTAAGATGTGAAAGATGAGTGTTTCCTGTAGGAGAACAGGCCATAGCATCGCTGGGCGCTTAGCTGGGGCTCCTGTATCAAGCTAGGAGCTCAGCCTAGGTAGACGCTTCAGTACTTGCAGCTCTGTGCCTCTGCTTCCAGGCATCTGTGGTTTCTGCTACCTGTGTCACTTACAGGGCTTCTTAGCCACCATGCATGTAAAAAGAAATCACTGTAGACATGAATGCTATCAAGATGAGGATGAATGCTTCTTTTCAGCAATGCTTGAATCTGTAAAAAGAAAAAATACACAGGGACAAGGAAATCTATTAAATAAATGGTAAAGTGATAGCCCTGGGTGACTTTATGAACTCATGGCATATAACCCTACAGTGGAACCGATGACTGGCACACCTCACTGTTCACTGCTCTTGGCTTCCTTGGAAAGGTGAAGGGATAGCTTAGGGTGGGAGGAAAACTGATAGAATCTTACTGAGGTCTACATACTCTCTAGGAGATTTCTATAAGCTACTTTAGTTATTTCTCATGACAACTTTTGGAGGGATGAGGTAGTTATGCTTACTTCAGAGATGAAGGAGCTTTGAGCCAGGCAAGCAGAGAGGCTTACTAAAAGTAACATAGCCTGGCGTCGGAAAGGATGGGCTCTAACCTAGACACACTTGTAGCTCCGGTCATTCTCTGGTTCACTAATTCTTTCTTTCTCTCTCGACTTCCTGTGGAGAAGGAGCTGGGGTCACAGCAGGGCATGAAAGACAAGATTCTTCATTGATGAACTTTACATCCTTGTGAGGGATAAAGACAGTTTAAGCAGTAACAGCCAATTCAATTTAAGTAGGGGTTTCCAACACACTGTCGTAGGGGTCTGGATTTTGTTCTGAGCATTGCAGTGAGTCAGTGTTTTAAGCCAAGTCTTACACAATCTCATCACATAATCATGTCACTCTTGGCTTAAAAGAGGCTGATTTCCAGTTTCCAAAGGTGACGGCACTCTGACTGCTTTTTAGGGAGCTACTTTAAAGAAACAAAAGAGAAATTGGGAAGAAAATGGAAGAAGAAAAGCCCTAAAAATGAGAGAGGAGAGTGACGCGGGCTGGGTTGGTCCTGGGCAAGTGGTAAGAAGTGGTTTTTATTACTTCCAAGTTCTGCTTCTTTCATTATTTTGTTGCTGAAGAGAGAGCGCTGCTCTTTCAATTTTTTGGTACTCTTCTTTGTCCTTTCCTGATTCAGATTTCTCATGCACAGACTCCACA
>PVJA010020652.1:0-36658 GCA_004027025.1 Myocastor coypus | reverse complement strand
GGTCACAGATGAAATTAAAGAAGAAATAAAACAGTATCTACAATTTAATGAAAATTCAAACACAACCTACCGGAATTTGTGGGATGCAATGAAAGCAGTTCTCAGAGGGAAATTCATAGCTCTGAACTCACACATTAAGAAAATAGAACGGGAACAAATAAACAATCTTACACAACACTTAAACCGACTAGAAGCGGAAAAACAAACGAAATCCAAAGCCCAAAGGCAGGAGGAAATAATAAAGATGAGAACAGAAATCAATTCAATTGAGACAAAGAAAACAAAACAAAGAATTAATGAATCCAAAAGCTGGTTCTTTTAAAGATTAAATAAAGTTGATCCACACCTAGCTAACCTCATCAAAAAGAGGAAAGGACTCAAATTCAAGCAATAAGGAATGAAAAGGGTGAAATTACTACATACCCAGCAGAGATACAGAGAATCATAAATAGTTACTTTGAGAATCTTTATTCTCACATAATTGAAGCCACAGGTGAAATGGACAGATTCCTAGAAAAGTACAAATTACCAAAACTGAATCAAGAAGATATTAAAATTCTCAACAACCCAATAAATGCCAATGAAATACAAAAATGTAATAAAAAGCCTACTGACAAACATCCCGTTCCAGCCCCGAACCGCACTGCTGGTAGCAGAGCTCGGGCGCACGCCGCGGGTAAGCTGCCTGCTCCCCTCTTCCCCGCCTCTGCGTTCCTGCGACTAACTTCCCGTTCCAGCCCCGAACCGCACCGCTCTCCTACCAGCGGTGCGGTGCGGGGCTGAAACGGGAAGTTAGTTGCAGCTGAAACGGCAAGTTAGTCGCAGGAACGCAGAGGCGGCGCACAGGGGCGCAGGCAGCGCGCCCGCGGCGGGCACCTGGGCTCTGCTACCAGCGGTGCGGTTCGAGGCTGGAACAGGAAGTTAGTCGCAGGAACGCAGAGTGGGGCAGAGGGGCGCAGGCAGCGCACCGCGGCGGACGCGCGGGCTCTGCTACCAGCGGTGCGGTTCGGGACTAGAACAGGAAATTGGTCGCAGGAATGCAGAGGTGGGGCATAGGGGCGCAGGCAGCTTACCCGTGTCAGTCGCGTGGGCTCTGCTACCAGCGGTGCTGTTCGGGGCTGGAAGAGAAAGGTGTTTTTTCATTAAACTGTATTCTTTGACACTCTAGGGCTACTGGATTTCTGTCGATTATATCTATACCAAATGTGACATTTAAGCTAGAGTTCTTTGTTTTGCCAATAGGAAAAAGTGCCTTGGTATGCCCAGCTTCCCAGAGGTCTTGGAACTTAGGTAGCCTTTCTCCTTAGAGAACTCATTCTGAGAAACTCAATCTACAGAGCACAACCTCTTTGCTGTACCTAGTTAACAGAACGCTTACCAGTACCTTTAGCTCCTGAATTTCCAAGGAATGAGTGTTAAAGTATGAATTCCTCTGCAATGTCTTTGTGCAAATAGAACAGCACTGACTTTGGATTTTTGTTTTGTAAGGAAACTTCAAGTATTTCCACTCTTGACATACTGGGGCTCTATGAATTGGTGAGTTACTATGATATCAAAGGTAACTTTTATGCCAGAGTTCTGCAATTCTCTGTTTGCTAGAAAACTATTTCACGTGCTTGGTTTCCCATGGTGCCTGTAGCTTAGCTGGGCATTCTCCATCAGGAATTAACTTTTATGAAAGATAAGTTCAGAGCATAATCTCTGAGCTGTAGCTAGGAGATGGGAGACTTAGAACTTGCGTTGCTCCTGACTTCCCTTGGGCATTAATTTTAACAAATGAATCCCTGCAGTTCCTCTCTACGATGAGCTGGAGAGGAAACAATTTTAGAAGTGTGTTTTGTTAGCAAACTACATGGATTGATACTCTTTGCATATGGAGGCTCTTTTTTTAAATTTTTTTTCTTGTTTCAGAACTTTTGTTTGCTTTTATGGCCGGCTCAGCCTGCCTTGAGAGCAGGGCTGGAGCAGCATGTGGTGCCGGAGATCGAACCACGGTCCCTGCAGCCGCCTTAGCTTTTCTAAGCAGGTGCTTTAGACCACTGAGCCATCCTGCCAGGCCCCAAGGCTCTTTTAAATTACTTCAAAACCAAAGGGAATATCTTAGCTGGAATTCTGTGTTGTGCTGTGCAGGGATCGGGCTTTGGAGTGTCCTGCTCTGTAGAGTGCTTGCCACTTACCTACCCTTTCTCCTTTAAGAGCTAGCTCTTAGAAACATGGGTCATAGGGCAGAGTCTTTGAGTTTAACCTAGGGAACAAGAGACTTCGAGCTAGCCTTAGCTTCCTGAGTTCCCATAGGAATCAGTGAGAGGGACTGAATCCCTGTGCACAGTCTCTCTACAATGTGGTAGAAAGGCGCCAACTTTGGCAATCTGATTTTGTTAGTAAACTGTGCGTCTGGCCAATCTTGGCATACTGGGGCTCTGTGAATTACTTCAGTATCAAAAGTGACTTTTTAAGCTAGAGTTGTGTGTTTTACTGTATGTGAGAAAACCCTTTGAAGTGCCTGGATTCCCAGCTGGCCTGGAGCTTAGCTGGCCTTTCTCCATTGAGAACTCACTGTTAGAAAAAGAAAAAAAAAAAGCTACAGAGCACACAGCAGAATGCCGAGCTGTACCTAACATATGGGAGACTACCTTTACCTCATGATTCCGTATCAAAAGTGACTTGTCAGCTGGATGTGGGAATTCTGCTGCCCACAGTCTTTTGAGTGCCTGACTTACCAGATGGCCTGGAGCTTACCTGGCCTTTCTCTGTCAATAACTCACTCTTTAAAACACAAATCACAGAGCAGAATCTGTGAGCTATGCCTGGGGAACAGGAGACTTAGAACTCACTTTAGGTCCTGAGATTGCTTAGGAATGAATTGCAGAGAATAAATCCCTTGCAGTTCCTCTGTACAATGAGCTTCAAAGGAAGCAACTTCAGAAATGCATTTTTTTGGAAAGTGGCATGTGATGCTAATCTTGGCATACTGGGGCTCTGCAAATTACTTCAAAATCAAAAGGGACTCTTTAGCCAGGGTTATGTGTTCTGTTGTACAGGGACCAGGCATTCCAGTGTCAGGCTTGCCAGAGGCCCTGGATCTTAGTGGGCCTTTTTCTGTAAAGAACTCACTTTTAGAAACAAAAACTACAGTGCCAGCCACTGGAATCTGTCTCCTCCCACTCACTCTGACTGACCCGACCTGTGCCTAGTTAGTCCCTCTCTGCCTGTGTGCACCCCAGCACTGCCAACCCTGCCAACGTGTGCCCAGGTAGGACCTCTCTACCGGCGTGCAAACCCTGCCCCATTAGCCACCAGAACTCTAACCCCTCCCACCCACACTGACCAATCGAGCCTGTACCCAGCCACAGCAAGAAGAAGCTGAGCACAGCAGCCAGACTCAGCCAGGAATATGTGGGTGGGATCAAGATTGGTCGATCCAAACCCAAATTTCAATAGTCACTAATGGAGTAACTTCACCAAAGTGCAGAGGTCATACAAAATGACAAAGAGAAGGAACAAGATGCAGTATTAGGTCCCGAGCCCACCCAAAGCAAATAGAGGAGACACTACCATGGAAGAAAAACGGGAATCATGTAGCCAAAATCTCTGAATTGGTAACATCTGAAGTAGATGCGCAAGTACAGAAAAACATACAAGAACTCAGATCAGAGATAACATCTGAAGTAAAAAAAGAAATGCATGAATTAATAGAATTTGGGGTGGAAAAACAACTGCAGCATAGTATAAAGGAAATTAGACAAGTAATAACCTCTAAAGTACAAAAAGCTATCTCTACATTAATAGCATCTAAAACGGGAACAACTGCAGAAAGGTAGAGAAGAGATCAGAGCAGAAACAATCTCTGAGGTAGAGAAAGAAAAGATAAATATAATGAAAGACTTAAATGCCATTAAAGAAGACATTAATAAAAACTTAGAGGAGATTCTGGGGGGACTCCCACTCAGGACCCCTTCTCTCTCTCTCTCTCTCTCTCTCTCTCTCTCTCTCTCTCTCTCTCTCTCTCTCAATAAATCTATTCTACTCTTTAGATCACATGAAACACTTTCAAAGAGATATACAAGAAAATAAAATCTCAATCACAAGCTGGCCACACTGTATGAATAAATGTGAAGACAAAGTTTCAGATCTAGAAGACACAGTCACAGCTAGTAAAAAGGTAAAAAAAGGATCTCTTAAAAACAACTAGTATACAGGAAAAAATAATTCAACATCTGCAAAATGATGCAAAAATGACCAACATGAGATTAATAGGAATCAACGAGAAAGGAGTCAATATAAATGACATAAAAAAATATGAGCAGAAGTAATAGCAGAAAACTTTCCAAATATGAGAAAACAACCTGACATTCAGTAACTGAAGCATATAGAACGTCAAATAACATCAAACTGACTAAAAACACACTCAGACAAAAATAATAAAGATCCCAGAAATCCAGCAGAATAATAATATACTAAAAGCTACTAGAGAGAAGGAATAGACAACATTTAAAGGAAAATTCATCAGAATAACAGCAGATTTCTCTTCACAAACTATGAAGAAGATCATGGAGCAGAGTGCTTCAAGTCCTCCATGAAAACAAAGTCAAAACTCTCTTTCAAGTATGAGGGAGAAGTGAAATACCTCCACGACAAGGAGCAACTAAAGAATTTCATGATGTCAAAGCCAAGGATAAGCAGACTACTAAAAAAATACTTTAGAGGACCAAAACGACCTGAACTCCCCAAATGAGAAGAGAAAGAACACGCCAAATAAGGCAACTGATTAAACACAGGAGAAAAAGTAGTAAACAGTAGTAAGTAAAAGACATGTCAATCATAACTCAACACATTTCAATTATAACCATTAATGTAAGTGGACTCAATTCTCTGACTAAAGAAATAGACTGGCAGAGTGAATAAGGAAGCAAAATCCAACAATATGCTGTACACAAGAAACACACTAAGCTCATAAAGAAACTCATAGCCTAAAGGTTAACGGATGGAAAACAGTATTACATGCCCCAGAACCTCATAAAAAAACAAGAGTAACAATCCTGTTTGCAGACACCCTGTACTTCAAACCAAGATTGATCAAATGAAGTAAAGAATGCCACTGTATGCTGGTTAGGGGAAATATTCAAGACAAAGAAGTAACACATAAATATATAAGCACCCAACACGGAGCACCAAGTTATATAAGACACATCTTAATGGACATGAAAAATCTACTATCCCCGGGCAGGATGGCTCAGTGGTCTAAAGTGCCTGCTTAGGAAAGCTTGGGCGGCTGCAGGGACCGCGGTTCGATCCCCAGCACCACATGCTGCGCCAGCCCTGCCCTCAGGTCAGGCTGAGCCGGCCATTAAAAAAAAGCCAGGCGTGGTGGCACACGTCTGTAATCCCAGCACTAGGGAGGCTGAGGCAGGAGGATCGGTGCGAGTTTGAGACTATAGCCTGGGCTACAAAAGTGAGCTCAAAGCCAGCCTGAACTGCTCAGTGAGACCCTGTCTCAAAAAGACAAAAAAATAAAAAATAAAAGAAAGAAAGAAAGAAGGAAGGAAAGAAAGAAAGAAAGAAAGAAAGAAAGAAAGAAAGAAAGAAAGAAAGAAAGAAAAATCTACTATTCCATATCACAAACTTAAGAGGAGACCTTAACAATTCTTTATCCCAAAAAGGTAGGTCAAAAAGACAAAAAGTTAGCAAAGAAATGGCAGATCAGAACCAGAATTTGAAACAACTGAACTTAGTGGACATACACAGTGTTCCACCTAACCACTTCTGAATACACATTTTTTCAGCTGCACAAGGGACATTTCGCAAAGTAGACCACATACTAGTGCATAGGTCATGTTTAGTATATGCAAGAAAACAGAAATTATTCCACGCATATTATCTGACACAGGGCAATGAAACTGGACATAAATGGCAAAAGAAACCACAAGAACTCCAGAAATACATGGAAATTAAACAACACCCTTCTCAGTAACCAGTGGGTTACAGATGAAATTAAACAATATCTAAAATTTAATGACAATTCAAACACAACCTAATGGAATTTATAGGATGCAATCAAAGCAGTTCTTAAACAGAAATTTATAGCTCTAAACTCACACATTAAGAAAACAGAATGGGAACACATACTCTCATGGAGCTCCTAGACAGACTAGAAAAGGAAGAGCAAACGATACCAAGAGCCCAAAGAAGGGAGGAAATTATAAAGATTAGAGCAGAAATTAATTCAATTGAGGCAAAGAAAATAATACAAAGAATTAGTGAATCAAAAGCCTGGTTCTTGAAAGATTATACAAAATTGATGAGACCCAAGCTAACCTCATCAAAGAGGAAAGAAAGGACTCAAATTCAAGCAATAAGGAATGAAAGCAGTGAGATTATTACAGACCCAGCAGAGATTCAGAGGATCCTTAATAGCTACTTTGAGAATCTTTACTCTCACAGTATTGAAGACATAGACGAAATAGACAGATTCCTAAAAAAGTATAAATTACCAAAACTAAATCAAGAAGATATAAGAACTCTCAACAACCCATTTTGAAATACAAAATGTAGTAAAAAGCCTACCGACAAAGAAAAGTCCAGGACCTGATGCATTCACCACTGAATTCTACAAGAAACTTATAGAAGAAATAAGCCCAATATTCCTCAAACTCTTCAGTGAGATAGAAAAGGAAGCAGTCCTCCCAAAATCATTCCCAGAAGCAAGTATTACACTGATACCAAAACCAAAGAGAGACACAGCTAAAAAAGAAAACTACAGGCCAATATCTCTCATGAACATAGACACAAAAATTCTCAATAAAATCCTTGCCACTAGAATACAGCAAATCATTAAGATTATACGCCATGAGCAGGTAGAATTCATCCCAAGGATGCAAGGATGATTCAATACACACAAATCTATAAATGTGATACACTATATTAATTGATGTAGAAAAGGCTTTTGACAAAGTCTAACACTCATTCATGTTCAAAGTTCTGCAGAAACTTGGAATAGAGGGTCTCTACTTCAAGCTGATAAAACCCATCTATGACAATCCAACAGCTAACATAATTCTAAATGAGGAAAAGCTGAAATGTTTTACTCTGAGATCTGGTACAAGACAAGGATGACTCCTATTGCCACTCCTATTCAATATAGTTCCAGAATCATTAGCCACAGCCATTAGACAAGAAATAGAATTAAAAGGAACAAGAATAGGTAAAGAAGAAGCTAAATTATCATTATTTGCAGATGACATGATAATTTATTTGGAAGACCCCAAAAACTCCACCAACAAGCTACTAGAATTAATACGCAAATTCAGCAGCATAACAGGGTATAAAGTCAACACACAAAGTCAATGGCATTCCTCTATACAGATAACAAACATACTGAGAGAGAAATTAGAGAAACAATACCTTTCATGATAGCACTGTAGAAAACAAAATACTTGGAAATTAACCTAACTAAAGAAGTAAAGGAGCATTTCACTGAAAACTACAGTACTCTGAAAAAAGAGATCCTAGAGGATTTCAGAAAATGGGAAAGTATTCCCTGCTCCTAGATAGGAAGAACCAACATTGTGAAGATGGCCATACTCCCTAAACTATTATTCAGATTTAATGCAATTCCTATCAAAATACCAACAACATACCCCATAGAACTGGAGAAGTCATTCCTGAAATTTATTTTAAATTAAAAAGGCCGAGAATTGTAAATACAATCCTGGGCAACAAAAGTAAGCAGGAGGCATTACAATTCCTGACCTAAAGTTATACTACAGAGCTACCGTGATAATATCAGCATGCTATTGGCAAAAAAAAAAAAAAAAGACCCAAGATCAATGGAATAAATTAGAAGATGCAGACATAAATACAAACACACTCAGCCACCTTATTTTTGACAAAGGAACCAAACATGTTTACTGGAAGAAAGATAGCCTCTTTAACAAATGGTGCTGGAAAAACTGGCTCTCCATATGTCAAAAACTAAAACTTGACCCAGGTCTATCACCATACACTAAATTAAAGGCAAAATGGATTAAAGATCTAAATATTAAAAGAGAAACCCTAAATCTCATAGAGGAGAAAGCCAGAGGAAATCTTGAAGACATCAGGGTAGGCAAAGAGTTTGTGGACAAGAATCAAAATGCACTCTTAGCACTTGAAAGAATCAAAAAATGGGACCCCCTCCAGCGGAGAAGTTTTTTCATGTCAAAAGAAATTACTAACAGAGTGAAAAGACAACCCGCAAATTTTCAAAAAGATTTTAACTAATAAGTGTTCAGATAAAGGTCTTTTGTCTATTTTTTTTTCAGGACCGGGGTTCAAACTCATGACCTTTCAATTGCCAGGCAGGCACTTATGCCACGGAGCTATCTCTCTAGCCCCTAGGTCTTCTATCTAGAATTTATAAAAAACTAAAAACCATTAGAGTCCCAAAATTCAAAGACCCAATCCAGAGATGGGCGTCTGAGATGAACACACACTTTTCAGAGAAAGAAATTCAACAAGCCTAAAAATACATGAAAAAACGTTCCACATCACTAGCCATTCCTGAAATGCAAATCAAAACAACACTTAGATACCATCTCACCCCAGAAAGAATGGCCACTATAAAGAAATCAACCAACAACAAATGTTGGAGATGTTGTGGGCAAAAAGGAACCCTTCCGCACTGCTGGTGGGAATGCAGACTGGTGTAACCATTATGGAAAACAGTGTGGAGACTCCTGAAAAAACTAGAACTGGAAAACCCATTCAATCCAGCTATCCCCCTACTGGGAATTTTTCCAGAAGAACTGAAAACATCATATCATAGTGATATCTGTGCACCTGTGTTCATAGCAGCACAATTTGTGATAGTCAAATCCTGGAAACAACCAAAATATCCATCATCTGAAGAATGGTTGAAAGACATGATGGTATGCACTGATGGCATGTATACATGTTTTCTCGCATTGCATACATGTATAGGGGTTCACTCTAGTGTGGATACTTTCAGGTCTTTGACAGTATTGAGACCTGAGTTCTTTTCAAAAATATGAGATCCCAACTGCTAATTCTTTGAAGTATTTCCCTTGCAGTTTGGTTTTTGTCATCAGCTCTTCACTTACTCCTATATTCTTTTTTTTTTTTTTTATTTTTTGTCTTTTTGAGACAGGGTCTCGCTATGCAGTTCAGGCTGGTCCTGAGTTCACTTTTGTAGCCCAGGCTGGTCTCGAACTCGCACCAATCCTCCTGCCTCAGCCTCCCGAGTGCTGGGATTACAGGCGTGAGCCACCACGCCCGGCGTTTACCCCTATATTCTTAAGATTTCTACCTACTTTCTCTTCCAAAAGATTTAGTGTTTCAGTTTTAACATTTAAATCTTTGATCTGTTTTGACTGTAGTTTTGTGCATGATGATAAGCATGGGTCTATTGTAAGCCCTGAGCATGTGGAAAGCCAATTGTTCCAGCACCATTTATTAAAGAGGTTGGTGAGAGTATGGGCTGGTACAACCATAGTGGAAATCAGTATAGAGATTCCTCAGAAAGCTAGGATTTCCCTCCTAATTATTTCCCCAAGAGAAATGAAATCATCGTACCACAGCAATATATGTGTACCCATGTTTATCACAGCATACTCTTGGAAATAACCCAAATTCCCATCGACTGAAAAATGGATAAAAAAGATATATGTTTACACAATGGAGTATTCTTCAGCCATAAAACAAGAGAAATTTGAGATAAATGGATTCAGCTAGAAACTATATTGGTAAGTAAGGTAAGATCCACACGTGCAGGCATCATATTCTCTTGCTACTGTGAGAACCTAAAATAGTGTTCGAGGTCTGAAAGGTGCAACAGATCCTGTTAAAGGGACATAAATTATTAAATAGGAAGGAGAAACTGGGATGAGTAAAATGGCAAGTGAAAGAATGGGAAATCATATATTTTGGTATGCATGCAGAATAGTTGGGATGATTGTACTGTCAATTTCTGCTGACCTTTTGAAAGGAAGTTAATGCTTAACACTTTTTTGACTCTGATTTTTCTTCCTCTTTTTGTAGGAGTCCCCTCCAGGTTCTTGTCTCACTCCAGGAAGTCAGTGTTTGTAATCCCATAGATATGTTGTTGGATGCCCATCAAGTGAATTCCAACCTACCACTCCCAGTGCAAGCCACAGTGAAAGTAAAGACAGTAAGGCACACTTATAATTATTGGGAATCCAAGGGGCCCTAAGTCCAGCCATGAAGATGGCTTTCCAGAACAAAGAGTGTGACCCAGGGACATATCCATGTTTTATTCAGTGGAGGGGGAGTGGCTTGAGGAGGAATAAGTGGAACTGTGGGAAGTAGGTGAGTACTGTGAGCTGAGCTAGGTAGGTGGCCTACATTTACCCCTGCCAAATGCGGAGAAAGTAATTTGCATTATGCTGTTGAGATAGATTATAATATTCTGGGGATTTGGTGCTCAGCCAACATAGAGACAATCCCTCTTCTTTGAAGAACAGATGTTCGGGTGGTCCTCCACACTTTTGAATTTCTTATAACTTCTCTGTTATTATTTTGTTTTGATTCTTTAAGAGTCTTACACTTTTATATCTGTAATCTGAACAACTAATTTGAAGACGGCATTACGCAACATAGCAACATCGTTGAATTTCTATTACTTTGCTTGGTGAAATTATTTATTATTTTTTATAATAGTTAATACATTGCATAATGTTGTCTTCATCATAGTTGTTCAGAGTACAAAATGCAGGCATGATTTCTTATCTAACCATCTTTAGCATAGATCTTCTTTTCATTGCACAAAGAGAAAGTAGCTATACATTTAGTCCAATAGTCCATAACAGTAGTGGATTATCAGCTCGTCTGGCATTATCAGGGGCTGTTGACTTGAGCCTTTTACAACTCAGCATGTTAATATGGCTCTTCTTTTTATACCTTGTGGTTAGACTTTTCTGCTGGACCAAGATAAAGCAAGACCTATGTTATAAAAAAATATGTAACTTTTGTTTTTGGCAAGGTCAGGCAGGTCCCCTCAGGGTTTAATCTGAAAGCTGGTACTGCAGTTTGCAATACTTTCGTCAGAGTCAGCCATCTGGATGGATCATGGCCATTGCTCAGCCATTTTCCTCTGTGCAGAAGCTTAAGAAAATGTTTTGTCTCTAGCTTAGTGAAATCTTGTATCATTTCTAATCCTGTTCTTATCTATCACTATTTTATATTCTTTAAAAATAAAAAAACTTTAAAAAGCTAGGATTAGATATGCCATTCAGCCCAGCACCTCTCTTTTCTCAAAAAAACTGAAAGCATCATATCCCAGTGACATATGTGTACCCATGTTTATAGCAGCACAATTAAATTGATGGTTAGAGACAATTAATAGTTTCTGGGTATAGTTTATCTGTCTGTTTTGTGTCTCCCACATGTACCTGTGCCAGGGACTGGGGTTCAATCCCTAGAGTGCCATGTCGGCCCCATCCCCAGGGAATACTGATATCGTGATTGAAACTAGGCAGGGTGGTGCTGATGTGTGCCTGTAATCCCAGTGCTTGGGAGCCTGAAAACAGGAGAATCACTAAGAGTCCTGAAGACTCTGTCTTAAATACATGAAGTAAAAACAAAAACAAAAGCAAAAAAAAAAAGCACATATGCTTTCAGGTTATGCCTGAATTTACCATTTGGGTCATCAGATTGCTGGTGATTCTGTTCCTGCCTCTCCTGCTCCTCTATACCACTTACATAGAAGCTCAGAGGGATTCAGAACTAGTTCAGCCACTGACTGACTCCTGCTATTATTTCAAACTTTCTTAGCTTTGGTTTCTTGCTTGTGATTGTGGATTAAATAAGTCAGTACTCTAGCTAACTGCTATGGGTACAGCCAGCAGCAAGCTGACTGTGCTGAAATGCATGATCCAGGACTTTGATAAATTTAAGGGGGAGCTGTAGCATAAAGGTAAGGAAGGCAAAGCTTCATGTAATTTGTGAACTAGAATGGCCTTCTTTTGTTATGGATGCCCGTTATAGGGAACAATCCATCCTCACATAACCAGAAGGGTATGGGATGTTGTTACTGAGCAATGGGAATTTGGGTATAAATCATGGCTGCATGTGTCAGATGATGCCTTAGTGGCTTAGGATACGTATTGATGCATTTTCAGACTGAGTTGCACTGATACAGGAAAAGCCTACAGAGCAGAAACCCTACTTTGCCCTCAGAGCCCACAGGGGATGATCTTGCCTCTGGCCTCCCCTGCCCTACCCCACTCTCCCTGCCAAGGACACTAGTCATTCACCTTGGCAGAAGAGCCTCCCTTCGTGTTGCAACAAACAGAAGAGAGGTGCTGAGGCTCTGCATCTGTTCCTCCTGCCATCACAGGCAGCCCTCTCCCCTGCCCTGATGAGTTGGAGGAGGAAGTCTGTCTCTCAGGCCTGGCTCCTCTCTTGCCATCCAGGCAGGTGGCTATGATGGGACCAAATGGAAATCCCCAAGCCACCTTGGTTTATGTCCCTTTTAATACTAATGATTGATATAGTTGGGAGACACAGAAGTCTCCTTTGCCTGAACAACCCAGGGCCTTAATGACTTTGTTTGATTCAATGTTTAAAGCACACCACCCAACTTGGGATGATTGCCAGCAGATTATGTTAGCCCTATTCACTTCAGATCTAGAATTCACAGCACTGGAAGGTGCAGCTGAGGAACAAGTTAGGACCCAGGAGGAACTGCCCCAGACAAGGAAGCATCATCATTCATATGTTGCCACAAGCCTCCCTTAACTGGGGCTACAACACTGAGGAAGGGATGAATGCTTTCAAGGAACAGCTTCTTTCTGCCCCACATCACTCTACCAACCTTCATGAGGCAGTGGAAGTGTATCAGGAAGTGACTGAAAGCCCCAAGGGGAATTTCTCAAGCTCCTAATGGAGGAATATCAGATATATACAACATATGGCCCAGTAACATCTGAGAATGCTTGTACTCTTACTGGGGCATTGGCTGCTCAGTCAGGTCCAGATATCCAGGACAAACTGCAGAGGTTAGAAGAGTTTGCAGGATGAATTTGTCTCCACTGAGGGAAATTGTCCAGAAGGTGTTCCATAATAGAGAAAATGCAGAATAGAAACACAGACAGGAGACCAAAAACAAGGATGCTAATAGCATATAGGAAGGGGGGCCAGCTGGGACCCAAGAAAAAGAGAAAAACGGTTAGACAAGGAAGAGATCATCTTGCTCCCTTGGATCCAGACTAGCATGCCTATGCAAGGCCTTTCAAATAAGATAGTCTGAAGCTGATACAGAAAAGGAAGGAAGTGTTTGTGATGGAATCGGAGAAAGTTTCAGATTGACAAGGTCATGTGTCGCTGTCTCTCAGCCCCAAGGAACCCATGTTACGGCTATTGTCGGGGAGAGGCCCTTCCGGGGGACATGGGTGCAGATTTGTCACTACTTATTCAGCCTGTGTCCTCCCTTGCAAAATGCAAAGTGAATGTTCAAGGGGCCGTGAGTCACACCTCAGTCCACTCCTTTTGTGAGTCACAGCAGGTCCAGCCTGGGCAGCACGGAGTCAGTCACTCCTTATCGCTCATTCCTTATCTTTCTGATTGTCCTCTCGCCCTCCTAGGCTGAGGTCTTTTTTGCAAACTCAGAGCACAAATTTCTTTATCCTCCTTCAAACTGTTTCAACCATGGGAGGAAAGTCCTCCCCCAGAGCTCATGTGTTAACTGTTTGTGTGTGTGTGTGTCTTTGTTTTGTTTTGTTTTCTTTGTATTTTTGAGACAGGCACTCACTAGGCAGTTCAGGCTGGCCTTGAGCTCACGTTTGTAGCCCAGGTTGGTCTGGAACTTGCACCGAGCCTCCTGCCTCAGCCTCCCAAGTGCTGGGATTACAGGCGTGCGCCACCACACCTGGCATTTAACTGTTATTTTGCCTATACAGGAGGTATATTTATTCCTAGACTCTTTTAATACAGAACTGTCTGCCTTCCCCTGTTAGATTGAGGGTTTTCCAAAGGTTTTGGTAGAAGACAGTCCCCAGGAATAGTGGAGTTGGTGGTACATTCTAAACCAGTCCATGACTAAGTACTCGGTGGCTATGGAAGATAGAAAAGTCATTAAACTCCACATTCAAAGCCTGCAGGTCATATTGAGGGAATGTCAATCTCCTTGAATATGTCCTTCTTTCTTGTCCACAAGCTGGGGACAAGTATGTATCACCTCATTCAGGACTTACAAACTGTCAATGCTTTGACTGTCATCTGCCTCCCTACTGTGCCTAATCCTTATAGTATGTTCAGTCACTCGCCACTCCAGAACTTAGCATACAGTATTGAACCTGAAGGATGCTTTTTTCTATATTCCACTGACTGTTGCCTCTCAACACTTGCTTGCTTTTGAATACGAGGGTCCAAAGAGGGTAAGAAAAGGCCACCTAAGTTGGACAAGGCTCCCTCAAGGACTTAAGAATTTTCCAATGACATATGGGGAAGCTCTGTCCAAAGATTTGGTACCTTTCAGCCAGAACTCAGGAGGTAGGCCAAGAAGAGACAAAAAGGTTGTTAAGGTTACTGCAAGAAAAAGTGTACTGAGTCTCAAATAAAAAGGGTAAAATAGGGGCCTGGCGGGATGGCTCAGTAGTCTAAAGCGCCTGCTTAGGAAAGCTTGGGCGGCTGCAGGGACCGTGGTTCGATCCCCAGCACCACATGCTGCACCAGCCCTGCCCTCAGGGCAGGCTGAGCCGGCCATAAAAATAAAATAAATAAACAAACAAAAGTTCTGAAACAAGAAAAAATAAAATAAAAAATTCTTTTTTTAAAAAAAAAAAAAGGCTAAAATATGTGTGCTAACTCAAGTTCCTTGAAATTGAGGGGTTCACTCATTGTTGACTTCCCACACCCAAGCCATCCAGGATTTTAAGAAGCCTTCATCTAGGCAAGTCTTGGGGAATTTGGGGGAATGGTTGGATACCATCCCCTTGGGTTGCCAATTTTGAAGCCATTGCCAAGAGCCTGTAGGAGGCCTTGAAGGGGAAAAAATGATTCTCAGTTGGAATGGAGTTCTGAGTGCCAGATTGCCTTTGAGACTAAAAGAAAGATTGGTGTGTGTTCCTGCCCTAGCATCGCCCAGTATTACCAAACCATTTCTGACATTCATCCATGAAAAGCAAGGCACCATCCAAGATGTTTTAACTCAGACTTTAGGGCCATGGAAGCACCTGGTAGCTTAGTTGGCCAAGAGGTTAGTTAGATTATGTGTGAGCTGGTTGGGTACCGCTGTAGCTGCTATAATGCTAGTAACAGAAGCCGATAAGCTGACCTTGGGGATTGAAATCGTATGTGTGTTCCACACACAGTAGAGACATTGTTGAGATGGCTGGAGGCAAGTGGTTCTCAGGTTCTAGGCTGGCCCAGTAACAGAACCCTTCTGGAAGTTTCCCATCTTACTCTTAAGGCTATACAGGCCCTTAATCCTGCTTCTCTACTGCCAACACCTTTGAAGCCACCCTAGCATGCCTGCATGGAAATGACTGAGGTGGTCTATACAGCCAGCCAACACCCTGACTCGACCTGCTCTTGTACTGAAACAGCATAGTAATTGATGGGGATTGGTGGTTGCCACAGTCGAGTGATCCACCCGGTATGAGGCTCTGTCTCCTCCACTGTGAAAGCAGGATAAAAAGCTCATCTCCTTCGTAGGTGTGATTGTTACTATCATTACCTTATGTTTTTCTTATTAATCTACTTTTCTCGTGGGTTTGAAGAAAAAGTAGCTCTTTTTTTCTGCAGAATGTTCCTCACCTTCAGTGAAAATAACTGCTTCTTCTGATGTCCTTTGCCTCATTCCTCTATCCTATTTATGTCCTCCCACACTGGTCCTTTGGCCTTCAATCACATACTCTCTTGAATTAGACTTTCAAAAATTGTATTTCTGGTCTTTGTCAGTATAACCATATTTCTTTTGGACAGATTGTTTTTTTGGTTAGCCTTTAAAGAGTATTTCATGTTCCTAGGGAACACCGCAACTAGTGACAGTGTTTCTTTTTTAAATTATTGAGGGTAGGGTACAGGGTCTACAGGGTCTCACTACATACAGACTCATAGTGATTCTTCTGTTTTCAGCCTCTCAAGCACCGGGATCACAGGCAGGCACCATCACAGCTAGTCTCAATCGCCCTCTCAGCACAGGGACCTGGCCAGCATGGCACGCCGATTGGCCAGCACACTCTGGCTGCTGCGTTCCCCTAAAGCAGGCGCTTTAGTCTGCTGAACTATCTGGCTAGTTCTTAATAACAATATTTGTGAGTGTCTGCTTAGGATAAAGAAGACTAAATTGAGTCTGATCTGGTAATGGTCATGTTTTTCATAATTTCCACTAGAGGGCATATTCTGCATTTGATTTGGGACATTCCAAAGCCTAGGATGTTAGTGCTTACAGACGGGCTGGTGCTGGCAACAGTTCTACAAAGCACTGTGCATGGTTTCAAGGTAAATCCTGAGGGGGTTTGACTGAGCTTGGGAGATACAACAGATACATGTTTTGTTATGTAGGTCTTGCTTTAACTTGTCCTTAACCACCCAGCAGAAAAGTTAACCACGAGGCATTAAAAAGTAAAGCTAGATTAGTATGCTGAGCTGTAAAAGGCTTAAATCAACAGCCTCTGACATTGCCAGTTCTGCCAATAATCCACTCCGATTATGGAATACTGGACTATGTATACAACTACTTTCTCTTAGTTCGATGAGAAGAAACTTTTGTGCCAATAATGATTAGAAAAATTATCAGATCTGCATCCTGGGCTCTGAATAACTACTATGAGGACAACAATAAGCATCATTTGAGTTATTGAGAATGTACTCCTAACGTGTTTTGAAACTGTTGCATTGTTATTTGTTAAAATTAATTTTAAAAAATCCAAAATCGGGGCCCGGCAGGATGGCTCAGTGATCTAAAGCGCCTGCTTAGGAAACCTTGGGCGGCTGCAGGGACAGCGGTTCAATCCCCAGCACCACATGCTGTGCCAGCCCTGCCCTCAGGGCAGGCTGAGCCGGCCATAAAAATAAGTGAACAAAAACAAACAAAGTCCTGAAACAATAAAAAAATAATAAATTTAAAAAATTAAAAAATAAACAAAAAATAAAAAACCCAAAATCTAGGACATTGCCTGTGTATACTTGGCTGAGGCAGGCATGGCAGTGCTCAGTACATGTAGCTGAATTTACAATCCATCCTATGCAGAAGTTCCAATCAAGAGAAATGAGATCGCTTTGAGCATGGCTTCACCAGTGTTGCATTCTGGTCCCGTAGTCAGTGAGCTGGACAGTTACTATATACAGAGGCAATATATTTTGGAACTTCTTGGTTTCCTAGGCAACCATAACTTTTAGCAGTCACATGGAGTTTGAACTAGCCACTTTGATTAGTAAGGCAAACGTGATTCAGTTTCTGTGTCTTGCTCCAAAGTTGTTCATGCTGAAGGTGGGGGCAGGGTGTATTTCAGTCCCAGCTGGGTAAATATGCACAAAGCCCACACTGAAACGATGCTCTGAGAGCAGAATCTGTCTAGAAGGCAGCAGGTGTGTGGTGCGCCCCACTGCCTGCCACTAAGCCTAGCTTTAGGCTTCCGATTCCTATGCTTTGAGAGCGCAGAGAGGGTGAGTGCTGAGTGTCTTTTGTTTTTGGCATGAAATGCTTAGAGGACTGGCTCTCCGAGGGAGTCTTAGTGGGACCATGAGAAGCATCCCAGGTGTTTCTTCGCAGAGCTTTGTGGTCAAAGCTTTGTCTTAACTGTCTGTCAGCTGCTCTGATCTCAGCCTCGCATGGGGATACAGACAGTGCTCGTTAAACAGTTATACACTTGCGCTGCATGCAGTTATGTATACCTAAGAGTGCAGCTTCACACGCAGTGCACTGGGCTTGGCCAGACGCAGACAGTCCCTGCTTCTGAGGAGCTCAGGGTCACAGGCTCTGTGGGCTTTCTTCCCCAACCCCTCACAGCCCTCACCTGGAAAGCCACACTCTAGGTGATAAGTTGCTCCTTCTGCTTCAAGATGCCCCACGTGATGTAGTCAGCCAGAAGTCACCACAGGAGCACCAAGACATACCTTGCCTGTCACAAGGCACACTGGCTGAGCAGATCCAGGCACATTTGCTCTGATATTTTTCCTTGTCTATCATTTCTCCAGTGGGAAGCAATCAAAACATCACAGCTTCTAGGTGTCTAAAAGATTGTGTCCCTCTCCCCCTGTCCCCCACCCAGCTGTCTGTCACTCTGCAGAATCAGACAGATGAATGATCTCTTTTGAAAAACCACCTCAGGGCTTGTAAACCTTCCCGCAGTGTCACAGTTCCCCATCCCTAATTGTGTGACATGGATCTGCGCGGACCACCAGGTTGCGCTGTGGGACAAGAGATCAGAGGCGGGCGCCAAAGGGAACCCGGGACTCCAAGGGGAACGAGGTGTGAGTGAGAGAGGGAAGCCGGGGGCTGCGAGGCTTGTGGGACACGAGCAACTACCAAACACACGCGACTCTGTCTCCACCACAAACACCACCAATGTAGCTCAAGCCCTTGACGTGTGTCCCCGGAGGCACTAATGTCTGAAACCACTGGAAAGACACAGTGCAGAAAGAAGATCCCAAGGTCTTCACTGCCACAGACCTTTGACATCCTGACATCCAACTCAAAGGCCTCAGATACCAAAACCTGCGGGTGTGACCGAGGCCCGGAGCCCCTGAGTGCATTTGGAGCGTGCGTCCCCTCTCTCCCAGTGAATAAACTCAGGATGGGTGTCTCCTTGTATTCCCTGTCCCGCTCCTCTTCCTTCTCTCATCCCACTGTGTGCATTCCTGACCCCCACTGGCCAGTGTAATTTCAGGTGCCTCCCATCTAGTTTGTGAGCAAAATAACCATCCCAAGAGATACCCACATGTGCACCGCAAAGGTGGGTAGCAGCTGAAGCCCCCCTGTCCTCTGTGGCCCAAGCATGCGATGCCCTCCAGGGCCTGAGTTTAAGGAGGGAGGGGCAGCTCTAGGGGAGCATCTTAGGGACCCACTCAGAGCCGTGTGCTCTCCCTTCTCTGGGGGGCTCTCTGTCTCTCTCTCTCTCTCTCTCTCTCTCACACACACACACACACACACACACACACACACACATGCTCCAGAGTGTTTGCGCTCTGAAAACATCTGAGCAAAAATGCAGTCTGCAGGCAACCACGGCCAGCTAGCAGAGCTATCTCCCTTTGCAGTCTGGGCCTGAGCATCTCTGACTTCCCAGGCTGCTGCGATGCAGCCTGAGGGCCAGGACTTTGTTCCCAAGTACCAGGCTGAAGGAGGTCCTGCGCTTTACGCATGCCTTGTGGAGTGAGGTAATGAGCACCTCCAAGGGGAGAAAAAAGGCTTCAGATAGGGGCTCACTGTTTCCAAACTATGCTGCTTCCAGCCCACTCGGGCAGTGTGACCGTCCTCAGGAGGCGCATATGATAGACGCTGGTTGGATGTCTGGGCCAGAGAACTGGGGTGGGTCCTGTGCACTGTGTAGGCTCTTTGTGCATACTGCCAGCTGCACTTGGAGTGGGTGGGGCGCGCGGGGAGAATGTGCATTTTTTTCGATCCTCTCCCTCCAGACCTTGGCTTCTGGCCTTTCACCAGAGGCAAACTATATGCCCTGGGCCAGGTGCAGGAGGGTGGAAAGGGTGCCTGGTAAGTGTCTGTCACTTTTAAGGCAATTTCTGTTCTAAAGTGATGGCTCCCAGTAGAGGGAAGGTTAAGCACCTAGAGGTCAGCTCTAAGAAGAGAGAGACTCACAGGAGACAAGGCCTTGTTTCTATTATTATGGGCCATCACCCCAGCCCCACTGCCAGCCGACTCTGGGTGGCTCTTGGTCCTCACACCCGCAAGGAATTTCTGGGCCTGTGCTGTTAAGGTTTAGGCCCCTGAGGGGCACACAGATTGTACAGAGCTTCTGGGGATGTCTTCTGGAGTGGTGTGACTATTCCCTTGTACAATCTAGCAAGCGCCATGGCCAGAGCTCTGGCTCAGGGCCAGAAGTGAGAGCTGGGAATGTGGGTTTACTAAAAGGGGTCAGGTTTGCTTCTAACTGTGCAAGCAAGGATTTTCCAGGGTGAATAGACCTGGTTCCTTTAAATAGTATTTTATTTTCTACTTCTGGCAATACTAATGATTGCACTCCGGGCCTCATAACCCCTGGACCTTATCTTTGAGTGGCTTCCAGCTCGGGCTTTGAGGACCTCTGCTCTGCACTACTCTTAGCTCAGGGAAGCTCCCCAAATCCATAGCCAAGAGCCAGGCGAGACAGGCCCAGAAAAGTCAGTCCCAGCCCGGAGCCCGCACTCTCGGCCTGGAGACGGGACAGCAGGCTCTTCCACGCGCGCAGACAGTTAGTTCATGGAAACCCTGGAAATCAGTTTAAGCGCACCCAGGACAGAGGGGGAGAGGAAGGCAGTGTAAGGAAAGAGGGGGCGGGATAGAGTGGGCGTAAATGGGTTACATATCCCGCAGTTCTGAAGAAAAAAAGAAGAAGAAGAAGCCTTTTCCATTGTTCTTATTTTAGCAAATAAAACTATTAAATAATCGCGCACGAATAGGGAAACCCGAACCTCCGCCCGCTGCGGCGGAGCAGAGCGCTTCGCTGGCAGAGAGCCCGGCTGCGGCGTCCCCGCTCCTCCTCCCTCTCCCCGCCCCCGGGGGGCAGCTCCTGCGGCGACGGCCACCTCACGCCTAAGGAATGTTCGAGGTATGCACTCTTCCCAAAGCGGACCTCCTTCCCGCCGGAGGAGCAGACCTCACCCGTGGCAGCCTTCCACCTTCCCGGCGTTTCGTAACCCAGTAAACTGAGAGCCGGGAGCAGCCCTCTCTTAAGGCGCCCGGCAAGGAGTCTCTGCCACTCGGCGGCGGCGGGCGCCCCGATCGTCCGCGCTGTGCCGGCGGCTGGGGCTGTCCTGCTTACGCGTGCAAAGTGTGCTCCTCCTGGGAGCTTCCTCTGGCGCCCGGAACGTCCTGGCTCCTTTGGGACCCTGATCCCGAACGCTGAGTGTCCACGCTCCTTCGGGGAACCTCGCCCTCCTTCTCCTCAGCTACCTCCCTGCTGCGGTCCGCGCTCGGGCCGCGTTGGCTCCCCGGACGCGGCGCTGTCGCTGGGGGCCGAGAAGTCACCCGCTACCTCTGTCTCCGCCGCCCGAGGTAAGTCGGATTTCTGTGGACTTTTCTCTACCCGGCCCTCTTCCAAGACCATGTGGGAAACCTGCACGTAGATAAGGGCCCCACAGCCCAGTAAGAGTAGAGGTGTGCTGGAGACCTGCGGTGGCGCCCCGGGACCTGCGCGCGCGCGGCGTTCGGCTCAGACTGGTCTAGAGATGCTTCCAGGGAAGAGCGCTGCGTAGCGGAGCGGCGGCTGCGAGCTTGGGACTCCGAGGCTGCAGGCTTAGGCCAGTGCCCGGGAGGAACACAGAGCACGCACCGCGCTGGGTGGCGGAGCGCGGGGCTTAGCGGGAATGTGGAGCGTCTGAAGACGCATTCTCGCCCAGGGCCCAGACCCCTTCCCCGCCGCCTTTCCGGGCCTCCAGCCGGTGGCTTCTCTCAAAGCTTTGGTGAGGTCCTTCTTGGGGGTCTGTAAGATCTCTGAGACCGCTACCATCTGGAATCCGAGAACAGAGCGCAGGCGAAGGAGAGCTCGTTTGTGCATCTGGGGACCCGGACCCAGGAAACTGAACCAGCGTCCTCTAGGACCTGGGAGTGATTCCCCCAAATCTGAATTCTGCAGACTTCTAAAGAAAGTTGGCTAGGGTGGGGCAGGACAGGAAATGAACTCTCAGCTCGTCCCTAGCTCATTACTAGGGTCTCAAGACAGAGGGTTGGGCGACAGACACGCAGGTGTTAAGAGACCCCAGGTGTGCGCACCTGTACAGAAGTGATTTCTTTTTCACCTGGGCGAGAAAGTTGAGGGATTGCTGACTGCCGGAGAGGCCGGGGACAGGGTGAGTCAATTCAGGACGACCAGTTCCGGACTCCCCCACCCCACCCCCATCTACCAAGGCAAAATTGGGGACTTGGGGTTGGACACCTCCTCGCTGCGACGTAAGAGAGGACCTTTTGGGACACTGGTGTCTGAGAATGCTCAGTGACAAGTGCTGCTAAGCAGGCAGGTAAACGGCTGGGTTAAAAAGAGCAGAAAATCTTTCTTTTTAAAAACTCGGACAAGATCCTTGGCTGGGTGAATCAATAGCATTTAGAGATCCCCGGGCTAGAGCAGCGGAGCAACCGGTGGGCGGCGCTCTAGACTTAGGCAAAAGTGCTTCCAGCCTCAGGCTTTTGCTGAGTTCCAGAAAAAACAACACAACACTGCTCAGTGGGTCGCTCCTCAGTCCCTAGTTTTTCATGAACAGGGATATCAACTGAATTGGAAATTATTATATTTTATTTTATTTTTTCTTGTTTCAGAACTTTTGTTTGTTTGTTTATTTTTATGGCCGGCTCAGCCTGCCCTGAGGGCAGGGCTGGCGCAGCAAGTGGTGCCGGGGATCTAACCGCGGTCCCTGCAGCCGCCTAAGCTTTCCTAAGTAGGCGCCTTAGACCACTGAGCCATCCTGCCGGGCCCATGAATTGGAAATTATTATAGGGAAGCTACGGCCAGATTGTGGGAAACAATGGTCCAAACTCACCTTGGGCACTTCTCTGATGAGCAGGGTTAGACACGTCAAGTAGTTAATTAGGAAGAGACATTGTGAGAACCTTGGGGTCTCCTGAGTAGCCCCAATATTTTAATCTTGGCCGCATGCGAGGGAGCCCTGGGCAATTTGGCAGCAAGCTCATCAGACATTTAAAATGCATCTAACACTCAGGTAAAGGAATGTTGTCCAGGGCGTTGTTTGTGCCTGTGATTTGAAAAGAGTCGGAGCCTCCCAGTTTCTTTCCTCAGGGAGGGCTTGACCTTTTGAGTTTCTAAGCCTCAGTCCTTTCTCCTCCGTTTTCCTTGAGGCCCTAGCCTGTGGCCCCTCGACAAAATCAACTCCAAGTGAGATTCAACTTTGTTTATGTTTTGCTACTGGTATTGCTACTAACTTTTGTGTCTAGGGTGGCTTTAGATTACTTTAGGAGATTCTTTTCTGGTGACCCAGATTAAACACCTGCTGTGTTAGAAACTACAGAAAATGATTAGGATACTTTGTTTTTAAATATTTAATAATCTAGTCACGGAATCAGGAAAAATCAGAATATAACATCTCTGGAGCATATAAAACTGAGGTCTTCCAGGAGTAATTAACAGTGAAAAGCAAATAGCATTTATTACTAGGACTTTATTTACACTATTTTGGGAAAACACAAAAATGTTGTTCCTCTTCCACATTTCTGTTATGTGTTTAATTTAATCCTAATCTTTGGCAAAGGATGAATCAGGTTTCAACCTGGTCCTACATATTTCTTTGGAGTCCACTTCACACGTGGAAAATTTGCATATATTCCCAGGCAGGAAAAGAAAAAGAAAACAGAAAAAAGAGTCAAAGATGATGCTTATATTTTTCCCGAATTACTCTGAGTCTCATGAAGAGCCCAAAGAGATAAGCAGAAAGGACAAGCAGCCCAATATGAAACCCTGCCTGGGAGGGAGGCACCTATCTGAGTGAGGGATGACAGACGGCAGCACCCAGGCTCAGCAGAGGAGACTCGCAGGGCGGTCAGGCCTTCCAGAGGGTGGCAGGACCCTGTCAAGGGACGCTGGACCTCTGGGCGTGTGTTCCCTTCTCTGGCTCCGATGGACTCTGCCGCGGGCGGAGCGGGCGGGCCGGCAGGTGGCCGCGTCCTGGCCCCAGCCGTAGGCCTGGTGACGATGGTCCCGCTTCCTTCCGCAGCCCCTCCGCACCCGCCGAGTTCGGCGCCAGCATGCGGACCCGGCTCCCTCCGGCGCTCGTCGCCCTGGGCGCGGTCCTGCTCCTGTCCGCTGTCGAGGCAGAAGGTAAAGGCCCCAGCTCCTCCCCACCCCACCCGCGGGCGGGGAAAGCCGCGCTGTCCGCTCTGTCCCTGCCTGCTCCTGCTCCGCTCGCTCTCCTCCCGGGCTCAGGCCACCTCCTGCTCTGGCCCTTTCTGTCTTCTGCTTCATCCTGAGTTCCGTGCAGCGCTGTCACTTCCTTGCGCCTGTCCCTGTGGTGTGCTGTCCACACCACCGCCTGCACCAGGACTGATGAGGACCGACCGCCGGCTGCCACCTGTCACCTCGGGGACACCGCCAACGCAGAGCTTCTGTGAGCACCGCAGACACGCCAGGCATGCGTGTAACCCGGGTTTCGGCCCCAGGCACCGCGGGGCGGGGCGGGGCGCCGCCGGATCCCGCCCGCATCCGCCCCCGGACCTCCGGTGTCTGACCTCCGCGCCCCTGGCACTCAGCCCTGGCTCCCTAGGGAAAGAGCCGGCTTTGGGCAGAAGCTCACACTTGCTGTTCATTTTGTTGGGACCCCTGGGTGCTCTGATTTCTCAGCTGTTTGATCAGTCCTTTCCACAATCCTGAGAAGTTTTCTCAGTTATCCCTGGAGACCAGGCAAACTAGACCTATTACTCGGCAGGAAAAATCGGCAATGCCATCAAAGATAGCTAATTTTAAAAACACCTCTAATGAAGTGAGGGGAGAAACCCTTTTTCAGGCCCAATTGTAGTAGTTTGGAGTGGGCTGTACTTTGATACAAGCAATGGGAAGGTAGTGCTTTTTCATGACACACTGAGGTTTCTGAAAAATTTCCCATGCAGAACTGTAGGTGCAGGGGATCGGCGAGGTAGCTCAGCCTTCTAAGGGGCCTGCTTAGGCAGGCGCAGGGGTGGGTGGCGATTTGAGTTCCGGCACCGGCACCACAGGTCGCATCAGCCCTGCCCTTCGGGCCGGCTGAGCAGGCGAAAAAACAAAACCTGCAGGTACAAAAAACTAAGATTACAAAAAGCGGGATCTGCACGAGGTACAGCACTGTTAGAGAACTAGCTCCCTTTACCAGAGCACTTTGTTGGCACAGCAGCTACCGTGCTGGGTCCCCAGGGGACATGGCCTTGCAATCCTTTCTGATCTCTTTAGAAAGGAATTTTGCTGGAGGGACTTCTAGAAGCGCTACTACAGATATTTTTAGGCCGTTCACTGAAGTGGCCTACTTATGGTTGATTGGGAAATTGTTATTTGAAAATAAAACATTCGTGAATTCTTAAGGGAAGTATCTGGTTGGAAAAGATGGAAGAGGAAAAAAATCAGTGCTGGATTGCACAATACCTCGCCAGCAAACTGCAGTTAAACAGAATATTTACTATTTTCATCCTCATTTTCTAAAATTCTCATTGTCTTTTGAAATTATACTAATTTCCATAGGATATACTTCTTTGTTTTACTTTCTTAAACTATATTTTTTCTTGTTTTCTACTCTTTTAGACCGGTACATTTTCGTAAGATTCATTTTTTGGGTGCTGTATTTTCTGGTGTGGCATTGACCCATGGACATATAAGTCACAAATGCAAACCACATATACACTTCCTTGTATTAGAAAAGGAAAAGGAGCAATTAATTTTTATAATACATGTATTTGAAGTAATGTGACTATTTGAAAATGTAAACAATATAAGGTCACCACTGCTATAATTTCATGTTGAAAGTATCAAAATTTTGACAGTAGGTATGGATTTAGGTTCACGACACGTCTGAGTTTAGACTGGCTGCACTTCAGGTACAGAGTGGACACGGGCACTGCTCTGTCCAGTGTTGGACAGCGCAGCCCTGGTGTGAACCACCAAGCAAGTGGCTCCAGGAGCCTGAAAATTCTAAGGAAATTTGTGGCCAAAACCTTTCCGGGGATAATGAGCTAGGAACAGAAATCTTCAAAATCTTTCTGCTGAAACATTTGAAAATTTCAATCTGCACTTATGTTTGGTACTCTGCCATTTGATCCTCATCCTCAAGTAGGCATGGTTATTTTTTCTTTTTTTCTGACTCATACTGTATTCTTATATCCCTGCTGTGTTCACATCATTTTCCATTTACATAATTTTCAATGTTGAAAACCCAATACCTCTATATTTGTTCTGTTGTTTTCCCTCCGTTTCCTTATACAAAGAATTATATTTTCATATTATGGTTTATTGTTTAGAAATAAGGGTGGAAATAAATTTTCTACCTTTAGTTTTTATAATCTTTGTCATATTATAGTTTATGGTATGTAATGGACAACTGAATATTATCTATTTATCAGGGAGTCAAGGTCTCAAGGTTTGTCTTTCATCTTAGCTAAGAAGCTGACTATATATTTCTGTAATCCTATGTGTAAAATACATTATTAAAGACATTTCAAGCTAGAGGAGAACTTAGAGAGTATCTATTTGAATCTCTTATTTTCCAAATGAAGAAATAAAGCCCAGAGAGGTTGAATAAATTAATCAGCTAATGTACCTAGGGACAAAACACAGATATAACGCAGGTCTTCTAGTAAAAGTTTAACTTTGGGGGGCCCGGCGGGATGGCTCAGTGGTCTAAAGCGCCTGCTTGGGAAAATTTGGGAGGCTTCAGGGACCTCGGTTCAATCCCCAGCACCACATGCTGCGCCAGCCCTGCCCTCGGGGCGGGCTGAGCCGGCCATAAAAATGAGTGAATGAACAAATAAAGGTTCTGAAACAAGAAAAAAAAAAAGAAAAAAGAAAAAAATTCTTTGGGGCTGGGGAGATGGCTCCGAGGCACAAGTGCCTGCTGGGCAAGTGCAAGGTTGTGAGTTCGAACCCTGGTCCCACCAAAAAAAAAAAAAAAAAAAAAAAAGTTTAACTTTGGATTGGTCACAATAGACTCAACAACTGGTCAACCTGTTCAGTTTAAGGAAAACACATTTTCTAACATCTATAAAGCAATTCATTGTCTGCTTAAAATGTTTTTACCACTAGGTAATGTTTTTCGACTATTATATCAAGTATGAGACCAAGGGTCTTACTAGTTTATCAAGATGATATGTCATTATTAAGTCTCGGGATTACTTTACTTTTAACATCTGTATACACCTATTAAAGTTTATTAGCCTTTCCCCCTGCATGTGCCCATCTCTCCATCCATCCATCCATCCATCCATTCGTTCATCTATCCATCCTGCCCAGTGTTGGCAAACTAATGGACATAGACTCTTGTGGGGTGATCTAATGGAAAAATAATTATTTTCTTTATTATATACCAAGATAGAAACTTTAGTATCAAAATTTTGCTTGAACAAAGGTTAAGTGAATATATCCAATTCTATCTATAACTGAATTGGAGAAGTTCGCACACCATATATTTGTTATTTCCCAGACAGCATTTATTTTTCCAGTACTTTTTCATAGAATAGAAAAATACGTATGTATATGTGAAGGAACAACAGCATGCAAATGTTAGGTTTTAAACAAATGCCGACTGAAACTTTTTTACACTGATTGGCTGATTGTATTTTTTAGAGAAGGGACTAGAGGGTTTTTAGGGTCTCACTACTATATGGGACTCACAGTGATCTGCCTGTTAACAGCCTCCTGAGAGCTGGGATTAGAGGCGCACGTCACCACGCCCATCTCAGATGCCGGCTCAGTGAGGCCCGGGCTGGAGCCAGCATGGTAAACCTGGGCATCAAATCCCCAGCCCCGCATCTACTTGCAGGGGCTTTAATCCGCTCAGCTATTTTGCTGGCCTTTTACATTTATTTCATTTTACTTTTTACATTTACTTATTTATGTTTACATTGATTTTAAAAAGGTTACAAAATGGTAAAAACAAAAACATTCAGAATAATACAGAATTTTGCTAAACAAAATAATAATAATTCAATAATGGTTGCTGTATGACGTAGTGTTGTCTTCAAACTAGTTGCTTAGATTACCAGATAAAAACATGCAAAATTACAGGGTGTGGTGGCTCACACCTATAATCCTAGTACTCGGGAGGCTGAGGCAGGAGGAGTGGTGCGAGTTCGAGACCAGCCCGAGCTACAAAAGTGAGCTCAAGGCCAGCCTCAACTGCATAGCGAGACCCTGTCTCAAAAAGACAAAAAACAAAAACAAAAACAAAAAACCGCAAAATTAATTTTTAAAAGTTGTAAGAAATTAAAAAGAAGAAAATTATAAGCATTAGCTTCTCCTTTCTATAGGGCAACAGAAATCAGGAGTACAGGTATCCATGTCATCCTGCAAACATACATGAATGTATCTTCACCCTCAACACAACTGTCCTTTTTCTCATTCCAGTTTTCCCTTCCCTTTGAACAAATTCTTTCCCTTTCGCAGCATCTATCGTACTGTTCAGATTTTATTCACTCTTTTAGGTTCTTACACTAGCAAAACAATAACCATGTTTGCACGTATGGGTCTGATTTATTTCACTTACGAATATGGTCACTAGTTGTTGCACCCATTTACCTATAAAAGCATCAAGTTTATCTTTTTATAGCTGAATAATATTCCATTGTATAAAAATACAGCATCTTTTTTTATTCATTCTTCCGGGGACACTCACAAAGATTCTAGTATCACTATCCTCAAATGTCCTAAATTCTGCCAATATAAAAAATCTCATCAGAATGACTCTTATAGAAGTATTTGATATAAAAACGTCATTCATAAATATAAAATTAAACAGTTAGAATTACAAATACATGAAGTTTTAGTCCATGTAAGTATTCATAAATACCCACAGATTGTTACTTATTTATGATTACAGTTCTATTTCATTTGGTTCAGAGTCTCCTATGCAACTCTAGCTCTGCAATTGTAAGTCATATATTGATATTTCCTTTTTAAAATATTCTGGCATCAACACTGTTTTAGGGAACACATAGACTCCAACAGTGTAATGTGGGTTATTGCCTATATAGAAGATTTTCAAAATTCATAAATACATATTTTCACATTGATTTAAATACACATGGGTCACACACTCATATCAACTTTATTGTTTTTTCATGAAATAGAAGTGTATAAGTAAAATGGCAAATCCAGAGAATCGGTACCTGTGATAAAACCAACAAGAAAGAAACGGGAGTGGCTGTCTACCCTACACATGCTGCTTGGCTATTTTTTCTTAATGTCCGTTCCAAAATATCCCATATGAGTTTCTCTGAGCACCTTAAGATCCTCTGAAATGTTAAAGACTTCTCCCCACAGTCGGTTTTTCAGTCTATCTGCAATCCTGGCCATTTGGACATCCACAAGGTGGGCTGCTGCTGGCCTTCAGCAGTTTTAACCTAATGTCCGCTGCTTCAGGTCAATTTCCTTCAAAGGTTGGTGGTACTGTTTTTCCATGTACTGGTTTTTTTCAAAGCATGCTCAGGCCAGTTATGTGTGCCTTTGCATTAAATTTGTCCTGAGCCATTGCTGTTGGAGAAATACTTTATAATGATGTTCTTCACACCATGGTCTTACTAACCTGCCGCATGCTTGTTACACTAAGTGATAATTTCAGGTAAACTTTGTAATAATCATTACAAAGAGAAGAATGTTGAACCATTAAAATATGCGTGTTGATTAATAATCTAATCTCACTGCCTGTGTATGGATAATAAGGAAATAACATTCATTTCTGTACTAGTGTATCCAGTAAAAGTAAAGTCGTCTCCTAGAGTTGGAAGCAGAAATTCATTAAGCAAATATTTTCTAAATTAGTTTTATCTCTATTAAACCATACTATTAATATTTATCAATCTCTAACCCCAGTTAAATTCTGTGACTCCTGTCTTGAACTACTGTTATATTTCAATTGACCCTTATAAAATCCAAATGGGAGATTATAATCTCTCAAAATGAATGCAAAAATTCAAACTGACGAGGAATACTTTCAGACTAAGACCTTTTCATAAGCGTGTGGATGAACAGCGACTCAGGCCTCTGCTTCCTGTGTAGTGTAGTAATGTTCCATGTGTTGGCCATGCACGGACAGTGACCAGTACGGCGTTGCATGCTGACACACAAACCTTCTAGAGAGAATATCATTATAAAATATTTCAGAAACGTCTTTGTGTAATGACTACTGTACATGGAGGCTTTTGTTCATTGTGGGAAACTAAAAATAAGTCAGCATTTCATTGGCACATGCATGAGGCTGTACAGTTTTGTATGTAAACTATTCCTTTCTGTACTTCTCAGTTATTGTCATTGACTTATCCTAATTTATAGCACAGTCGTGTCTTCAGATTGCTGATCCTTCTTCACTTTTTTCTTTAGTTCTGTAAATAGTAGTCATAAATATACATTGGTATTGTCTTTTCATAATTAACCATTGTTTTGCAAAGGACCATACTGGCATTTTAACTTAAAGTGCCATTCTTAGTATGGTGTCTACCTGTGCAAAGGATATAACAGAGTTGGTTTACACCTTGGAAACACACAAGCAAGTTGGTATAAACAGGCAGAATATCGGTATTATAAACATCTGTATGCCACTGTTTATATACTTATAAATTAATGTCCCCATATTTATTTTGAATATTTGTCTATATGAATATGAATATACATTTAAATGTATATCTCCATGTGAGACATATCTGTTCCTTATGATTTATCCTTTGCACTAAAATACTTTTTTCTCTGCCACAGACTGAGATGTGTCTAACAACAACTTATAACAAGACAATAATACAGAGAATGAATAAAAAAATCATTGAGTCCTTTCCACACTATAGAAAAAAATACTATGGCAATGTTCTAAATTAACTTCTAAGGTTGTAAGCAGGCTGTGATTTGGCATGCTTGTTCAAAATGCACTCGGCATGTATTGAGATCCTTTTAATTTTTATGTGAATTGTTTGCATATGTGGTTATTATATGTGATTTCATTGCACTTGTATGTACTTGTACATATGTTTCTATTATGCTTGATTTTGCGGGACATTCTTGAATGACCTAGCAACTCAAGAATCACAGTGTTTTGTGCTGTCTTCTGTAATATGTATACTCTCTGACCTTTTGTTATACCTCGTCAGCTTTTAGTTTTATTCACATCCAACAAGATATCTCTTATATTTGTTGGAAACAAATTTATGCAAAGACAACTTTAGTAAGCTTTGCTCAACATAATTATTTATTACGCTGACCATTTCTTGATGTTGGAAAATGTAATGTCAACTCTCTCTCTTGCAGTTGACCCACCTTCAGACTTGAATTTTAAAATTATAGATGAAAATACTGTTCATATGTCATGGGGAAAACCAGTTGATCCAATTGTGGGTTACAGAATAACAGTGGACCCTACCACAGGTAACTTCCAAGATATTGGAGAATTTAAGATGCAGGTGCCAAGCATGATATAAAATCCTATCTCTACCCATTTCATCATGAAGAAGCTACAATTCCATAACCAGATGTTTGGTAAACTATAGAGTTTCTGCCTAATACTCCTCTGTTTTTGTGGTGTGAACTTTATTAATAAGATGTTTTGGGAGCTGGGGAGATAGCTCCGAGGCACAACTGCCTGCTGGGCAAGTGCGAGGTCGTGAGTTTGAACCCCGGTCCCACCAAAAAAAAAAAAAAAAAAAAAAGATGTTTTGTGCTGAGGTGCTGTTAATACAAATGACTTTTTTTTTTTGAGACAGGGTCTCACTATGTAGTTCAGGCTGGCCTTGAGCTCACTTTTGTAGCCCACAGTGGTCTCGAATTCACATTGATCCTCTTGCCTCAACCTCCCAGGTGCTGGGATTACAGGCATGTACCACCATGTCCAGCACCACAAATGACTTTTAATTTTGTTATCCTGCTCAGAATATTAGATCTTACCAAATAGAACTTGTAGTTTTAGCATTCTTCTTTAATTACTTTGATATTTTCAGTATTTTAGTATTGCATTCATACTGAGCAAAAAAGTTGTTATGCCTTACCAAGAATCCTGCCTATTTTAGAATCAGAACACATTATTCTAGGCTGAAAATGAGTGACAGTGATGCGGTTTGTCTGGGTAGATTCTGTGGACCCTAGGTTGAGTCCTAGGAAACCAAATCAAACCCCAATGCAAACGAAACTTGTTCTGACTCTTCTTAAACTTTTTAGCTTTTGTGTCAGTGATATCGTCCAAGTATGGAGAACTAATGTCTCTTGATTAACTATTAATTCCAAGATAGATTGAGAAATTAACTATTTCTACTGGCCAAGTATACAAAGTCTTCCTACATTGACAGTAGAGATACATAATGACCAAACAACTTAGCATTAGAGCTGTGTTGCCTGTCCTTTGTCCTTTAAAAATACCAAAGTTCATTAGGGAACTTTGAAAGAAATATGATGTGAGACTTTAAAAAATGATCAAGAATCTACTCTTCTTTATTTTTATTTTTTATTTATTTATTTTTTTATAGTCGGCTCAGCCACCCCTGAGGGTGGGGGTGGTGCAGTATGTGGTGCCAGGGATCATATTGTGGTCCCTGTGGTTGCCTAAACAGGGGCTTTAGACTGCTGAGCCATTCGCCAGCCCAAGAATCTACTCTATCCTCTTTGAATCTTCTCAGATATACTTGCAGTTAAGTAATGCAGTTGTCCCAGTGCAAAAAGCAGTTCAAATAGGTTCCATCCAGCTTCCAGATATTGGAAATTACTATCTCCCAGCACTTAGAAACTTTCCACAGGGTGTACCCCATACCTTGGGTCCACAAAGTCTCTTTATTTTAAAGAGAAAAAGCAATTAAAACAATACAGAATTCCAAAGCAAGATTATAGAACATTAGCAATGGCGATTACCTTGTATATTGTTATTGTCAAAGTTCTTATGCAAATACCAGATATAGGCATGCAAAATTGATCAAACCATATTTGTGTCTTCTGGGACACTGCATGCTTCTGCATATCTCACATGTGAATCAAGAGCACTTCTCAAGATTCTGATACACATGCTACCTGTCCTAGTGTCTCAATGAAAATTTAATGTAATTAAAAATATCAGCAGGCAGTTAGTCCTGAAGAACTAGCATTTTTGTACTGACTTGAAAATCAGCTGAATATAGAAGGAAGAACATTGTCACTATATAATAAATACTCAATACACTGAAATATTTGATACCAAATAGAGCCAATTCAGAGTTGGCACGGTTGCCTATTAAAGTATAAACTCATTAAGGAGGAGTGGTGGCGCACGCCTGTAATCCCAGCACTCGGGAGGCTGAGGCAGGAGGATTGGTGCGAGTTCGAGACCAGCCTGAGTTACAAAAGTGAGCTCAAGGCCAGCCTGAACTGCATAACAAGACCCTGTCTCAAAAAGACAAAAAAAAAAAGTCTAAACTCATTTACTCTTAGAAGATACATTATTGCCATATAAGTTGTTTCTCACTAAGGGTTAATTTAAGCCTATCAAGTTTATTTTCCTTTATTTTATTTTTTTTCTGGATTTTAATTCTATTCATTATTTTAGTTCTCCCAAGTACAATGGAAAATTACTTTATCTTATTCATAAAAATTCATAAAAAATTTGTTATGTACATTTGTCTTCAAAAACTGAGATTTTTTTCTTTTTATTTTTTTGAGATGTTTTTGGTTTTGTGTTACTTTAATCGACTAGAAATCTAAGCCTTAAAAGGCATTGAACATTATTATAACAAGTAAAAGCAATGCTAGTACACTTGCTGAATTTTTAAAACTCAAGGTCTTGCTCTCAAAAGACAGTTAAAAAACAGTTTGGATTTTTTGAAAAAAGGATATGTGTTGAATTTTTCAGATTTTTTAATACATCTGAAAATTACAGATATTGCTTTGTGTTATAAATTAAAATGCATTTTGTTCATATTTTACTTTTCTATATTTCTAGATGGTCCCACCAAAGAATTTACACTTGCAGCTAGTACCACTGAAACTTTGCTAACAGATCTTATACCTGAAATAGAGTATGTGGTGACAATAACTTCATACGATGAAGTAGAAGAAAGTGTGCCAGTTATAGGCCAACTAACAAGTAAGCATATAAACCTATCCAAGTATTTTATATTTGTCTCTTGCAGAAGATTTTTTCCAAATTTCACATCTAATTTCCTGTTTTACAGTTAATTTATGTGAGCATTATCGATTCTTCTGTGATCCTTTATTGTGGCTATTAAGAATTCATTCTGTCTCCGAAAGTAGCACAAATGTTCTGAATGAAAATTATGTAAAATAGTAAACTTTGCTAGCCAGTAATGTCAAAGTCTTTTTGAAATATCTCTAAATTTTCACTACTAACAGTTAATTTGCAAGAGAATGCTCGGGTGGGAGTCTGATCATCTAGCACAATCATTTCAAAGAAAGCAGACACAGCCCGGCGGGACGGCTCAGTGGTCTAAAGCGCCTGCTTGGGAAAGCTTGGGCGGCTTCAGGGACTGGGGTTCGATCCCCGGCACCACATGCTGCGCCAGCCCTGCCCTCGGGGTGGGCTGAGCCAGCCATAAAAATGTGTGAATAAACAAAGGTTCTGAAACAAGAAAAAAAATAAATAAATAAAATTAAAAAAAAAAAAAAAACAAAGAAAGCCGACAAAAACAATGTGTTTTCCTATTATGTTTGGTTTTCATTTCCCTTTGTAACAACTAGGTTTTCATTCAGTTCAAACAGGTGGTTCATCAAAACTAGAGGAAAAGAAACCTGGAAAAAAGGAGATACAAAGTGAGTGTTTCTCTCTATTCTGGCTTGAATTTGTTTTTAGTAGTAACATGGAAAGATGTTCCAATTATATACAAAAATCAATCTTATTCTTCCATCCATTTGTATAAGCTTTATCTAGGAGGAGCACAGACAGCATGAGAAATGTATAATTAGATCATTACAATAAAGTCTGATTTTCTAGCTAGTTTTTTATTGTAAGATAAACACAGAAGCAAGTGGCATGTAGGGATATACAAGAAATACAAGGCTGGAGAAACATACCCCACTAGTGCTGAGGCAACTCAGCTAGCAGGAAGTTCCTGTTAGGAGGCTAAGCAGATGTTGTGCTCGTCTCTGGGGGTGCTGATGTTGTCTGAATCAATGGCAGCTGTTCCAGTCTTCTCTATGGAATTTTTCTAAGACAACTCTGATGAGTTGGTGCAATTGGTATCATTAAATGAAAACAGTTTCATTTAAGGTCAGTTTCGTGGTTATTAGCTTCTTTTTGTATCACATGGCTTTATCTGACTTACCAACATGGACTCTTAAAGATTTCATGGATTTTGTATTTCACTACTTTGTGAAAACTGGATTTTGATCCATGAATGACAATTAAGAGATTACAAGCACAAATCTCTCTATCCAGTCTCTGTATCCTTTCATTTGTCTATGTCTAATACATAATCTAAAGTGAGGTTCATAATGTAAAGTTAAAATGCTAATTCCTTCCCCGTGGTATCAATATTTATTCTAAATCAAAGCATTATGCTAAATATAGACTTTTAAATAAACTTAAATTGGCCTATTAAACAGTGTGCAAAAGTTATATAAGCATGCAGTTTGCATCTTGCTTTTAGAATTTTCCGGTATCCTCTCTTTCCCTTCATAACTCAGCTAGCTACAAGGACAAAAACATTTTCAGAAAATCAACTTTACATCTCTTTACAATTATAAATTTCTAGGGTTGGAGAGATAGCTCAGTGGCATAGTGCCTACCTGGCAAGCATAAGGTCTTGAGTTCAATTCCCAGTACCCAAAAAGAAAAGAAAAAAGTCACACCTACACATTTCCATGAGTGTCAGTCTCCACATACACCATTCAGAGAAAGAAGGATAATGTATTTGGTTATAAAAGCTGATCAACCTATCATTGTATTAAAGTGTTTTAAGGGTGCCACATGGAGCCTTAAGTTTTGGATAAAATGATTATTTTCTCTATTATAGTAAAGCAAGTTTTAGTTGTCAAATTTGAGTACATTGATAATTAGGATAAGATATTTTGAATACTTTTCATCATTTTATGCTTGGGCCCCATTAACTCTTTAGAATCTAACCCTACTATAAAGTTTAGACAAGTACATTGAAAAAAAAAGAATACTAAAAAAGTGTTCAACTCATTTGCATTTGGTTGAATAGCAGAGTAATTATTTTGTAATTTTTTGTTGGCAAGTACCAAAGAATTAAACCACCTTACTTATATTTGTTTTGTATGTCTCCTAGATCATATATATATATAGTTGTTATTGTTGTTCATTCCTTTGTTTGTTTGTTTTTTTGAGACAGGGTGTCACTATGCTATTCAGGCTGGCCTTGAACTCACTTTTGTAGCCCAGGCTGGTCTTGAACTCACACTAATCCTCCTGCCTCAGCCTCCCAAATGCTGGGATTAGTGGCATGTACCACCATGCCCAGATGCTTATGTAATTTTTAATTGGAGAAATTAGTGAAGATATAGTTTATGACCTAGATAGTTAAACTGCATCACTCCTTGAATGGTATTCTCCTAAAGTATGTTGTATCACCAATTATCTCTCTTCTTGTCAAATATCTTGGATAATGATATAAAGATAGTTAGTTCCCAGATGCATCTTTTTTTTTTCAAGTTTCAATTTTTTATTGTTTAAATTTAACAATGGTTATATTACATATTTTGATCATCAGATCAGTTTAGATCAATACATATAGGTATATAAGATTGATCAAACAATTAAACATTAACCCTTCTAAATCAACATTACTTTTTTTTTATTTTCCCCTTTCTTTTCTTTGAAAGTTGACATATTGCATATTGTCCTCACAATCGTTCTACAGAGTACAGTGTGTGGGCATGACCCACCT